>JASDQU010686013.1:0-11429 GCA_032191745.1 Picea mariana | reverse complement strand
TGCAAATTATACAGAGTTCCAAACCGAACTCCCTTTAACAATACCATTGTTTTCAGGCAAATTCGGAAAAACCACAGTATTATCAATTGAATGTCGACGTTTCAGATCCATCACCAGGACAAGAATCCTGGGTTTAATTGTGAGAAGAGAAGGTTATAAATATCTAAGATTGGCGGGAAAATTTTGTGTCGGCTAGAGTCTTTTGGTGAATATTTTAGATCAGGTTTATTTAGTTTAGTTAAATTTAGGGTTTTCTAAAAGATATCTTTAAATTTTTTATTTAGAATTCTTTATTAAAATATTTTAATTTAATTTTTTTTTTTTTTTTAAATTATTTTGTAATCATTAATTAGAATGTGTATTTTTAGTAAGTTTGATAGTGATTTAATAGGTTCAAGGTAGATTTAAATGTTAAATATTTTTAGTAAGTTTGATGATGGATCATGACATGGATCTGAAACATTGACATTCAATTGATAATACTGTGTTTTTTTCGAATTCTCCTGAAAAAACTCTTCACCACAGAAATCTCAGCAATCAAACACCATTGTTCCTCGAACCATCCTGCAAGTTTCCTTTTCAAATATTGTTTTTACCTCTGCATAATCCATTTTTCTTAAAAAAATCAAATTTATGGCCAATCTTGGGATGTGCAGAACACTAGGTAGTGTTCTAATCCTTCCATGTATGAGCCTCAACTTGACTTTTCCTCATCCTATGATTCTGGTTGTCGAGTCATCATTGAGGAAAATATTACCTCCATTATACCTTTCATATTCACAGAACCACTCCCTATGGGGATTCATATGAAAGGATGCACCTAATTCAACCAACCATGCCTCATGATCTACATGTGTGCTTGAAGAAGCCAAGTAAACATGCCCAACTTCTTCCTTGGAGGTATTTTCTTCTGTAGAAGGAGCTTCTTCAACTCCCTTCTTTTTCTCAACTTTGGATCTACAATGCTTATTGTAGTGCCCTTCTTTTCCACATCTCACATATACCTTTACAAACTTTCAGAGAGATTTATATCTACCCTTAGACTTATATCTCCCACTTGAGGAATTAGATCTATTTCTTTCCTGGGAGTATCCTCTTGCAAATATTGCATATGTGCTATGTCCTTCCATGTTCTTTCAGCTCATCTCCTCCAACAACAAGGATGAGACTACTTCATCAAACTTCAAGGAAGTTGTATTACAACCTATGGACACAACCAAACTATCCCATGAGTCTGGTGAAGAGCACAGTAAAATGATACACTTATCTTCATCTAAAATTTTAATCTCAACAGATTTGGAATGACTTACCACAATATTGAAGGCATTCAAAGGTTCTGCCACCACATCTCTATCTCTCATCCTCAAGTTATAAAACTGCTTTCTCAGGAATAGTTTATTTACTAGGGACTTATAATGATACAACTTCCCCAACTTATCCCATAAATACTTGGTTGTAACTTCCTCTGACACATTCAGTAATATTGAATCTGAGAGACACAATCGGATTGTGCTCTTTGCCTTTCGATCCAAATTTTTCCAGTCATTTGCTGAAGTTCCAGTAGGTGTAGTACCTGGATCCACCGAGATCCAATGATCTCTATCCACCAAAAAATCTTCCATCTTGAGCTTCCACAGCTAAACAAATTTCCCATTAAACTTCTCAATCTCCATTTTCGAACTGCTCTCCATTTCTCTTCACCTAAAGAATCAATACCGTGGATCTCCCACTGTAACAAGGCTTATCACAATCCCAAGCCAATCCCTTGACCACAAAGGCATCCCCCTGAAGCCAACACAACTCTGATACCAAATGTAGATTTTAACCTTTTACAATTATTTACTACAAACAATTTTTCAGTAAAAGAACAAAAAAGATACAATGGAAAATACAAACATTACAAAGATATTTTTCCCTTGGAAACCCAAACCGGGAAAACCAACATATTCTATATTCATTCATATCTTACATTGTTTACAATACAATATACATATAGGAGCCAATGACATCCAAAACCCTAACCCAATGACATGGATTAGTCAAATACCCTAATTACTTAACTGGAAATATAAAACCATCGGAAAAAACCATGTGTCAAAAAACTACCCAACAATGGACACAAAAATCGAGGCAACACGAAAAATGAGGCAAAAATGTGACACGTTTCCTGAGGAATTTTTTTTTTATTGGGGGCGCTTCACCCCCCTATAATCCTCGAAGGGGGGGCTTGGAACCCCCCCTCAAACCCACCTTGTGTTCTCGGTGCAACATAACATACTATAGCTAGTCGTGCAAATAATATAACATATACCCAACACCGCATATGTTCTACAAGTGTGAATAAGAGTTTTTAGGTCAAACACTTGAAGAATCCATCGATCATGAGACATTGAGGTATTCCCAACATCAATGGCAGGAGAACCTGCCACTAATGACTGCAAGCCTCTAGGTACTCATAGGACTCTAGGTTCATTTCTAGAATAGATGAACTAAAGTCGATGGAAGGAGATCTATTGAAAGGAGAGAATTAAGGCATATCTTATCATCTAGCACAAGGTACAAAGAAATATCTTGATGATTAGGAGGATCTCGAACAAATAGGATGTTCATGAACCAACAACCATGTGCACCCCTTGTTGGGCCTCATAAATGTCGTATTTTCATCCACCTTTTCCTTCATTATTCATTACATTCCATCGTCCCATTAACCTTTTATTATACAATTTTCATAAATACATTTGGGTTTCACATTATTTTTTTCCACTTTATTCATTTTAGTATTATAAGTGAATTTTTGATTAAATATTAGTAATTAACATATTTTGATTATATCTCAAGCTTGGATGAGTTTTATGATGTGTGCATGCATATTTGAAGATTTCAACAAAGTCAAAATTCACCACCTATCCTCAAATTCGAATTACTCCTCAAACTTGAAGATTTGAAAGAGAGAAGATCATGGAATATTTGGTTGGCATATATTATCTAAGATATGTGAGAGATGTGTGAAGAATTTGAAGGGATCGTATCTTGTAATAATGGGAAAGTAGTTGAGAGTGGTTGAGAGAATAGTGGATCTGTCATTATGACACTCATGTATATAAGAGAATGTTCTGTTTTCATAGGAGGCATGTAATTCATAATTTAGTCTTGTAATTAGGAGAAGGGGATTCTTATCTTTGATTTGTATTCTTTCATTTGTCATGCTTTCATGCTTTGTCATTTGATTCTTGTAATATAATTTGAGATCGATTTATTGTGTGAGCTCACATATGTCTTTTGTCATTCAACTCTTCACATGTTGTATTGCTTTCTTAGATTAATTTCCTGCTTTCCTAGTTAGTCTTTCAATGCTTTCCTAGATTAATTTCATTTCAACAATTTAGATTAGACTACGTCTACTTCAGTCCTACATATATAGTGTGTGTGCTTCCTAATCCTAGGAACCTCAGATTGACAAATCAAATAGTTGGGCAAGTACTACAATAGAATTAAACGACAATATTTCCTCCTAACACCCCTCACATGAACCAGATGCAAGTAGTGCATGAGAGAGACACTTTGAATAAAAACCAATAAGGAAACCTGTCAACAAAGATAAGGAAAACACCAATAAGGCTAATGGAATCCAAGACACTGCATGAATCCCAATGTGTGAATATATTTCTTTCTATCGAGCAGAAGGGAAACCCCCCAGTCAATGAACAATGAGGAAATGTCATCTATTGGGTTCAAGGTTACCTAACCATAATGAAAGCAGACCCATGGTGCATGGTAGGAAAACAACTTCATGTGACTCTAAGATACACTGTGGGTATGGCCAACATGAAAAGTCAAGAATTCTGAGAAATGTCTGACACGGGCTTATAGACTTCCTTTGAACAAGAGCATGAGACATATGAATAAATTAGGCATGATAGACTTGATGATACAAAATTTGTGATGAAGGAGCCATCAACAAACTCTACATAGGGACTGGAATAATAATCGGTCAGAGGAGTAAACTCTGAGTAATGAGCTTAGCTTCCTAAGGTCATGCTAAACCCAAAATTTGGATGAAAATGGACTCAAAATTGTGTGCTATGTTCAAAGGCGACACAACTGTTGTCGTTATGAGATAATATTCTTTTCTCACCCATATTTTTGTTTTTGTTTTTGTTTTCATAGGAAAAGAAATGCTATGATACAGGAGAGGAAACGGGTGTCATGAGTAAGAAACTGGTTCCAAGAAGTGAAACATACCTATTCTCAATGCAAGGAAGTGCATGCGAGGCATGGACATTGAGGGGGATGTTTGCTCTAAGGGTACAAGGTGTCAAGCTGCAAAGGATAAATGGACGACATTGCTTGGCTAGTGATACAAATTACTGAGGTAAGAGGCTTATAACGAGAAAGCGAGAACCAAAAATAGGCTCAATAATGCAAGAAAGATGATGGAATGCAATTACAACTTAA
The DNA here is from genome assembly GCA_032191745.1 of Picea mariana. Lineage (NCBI taxonomy): Eukaryota > Viridiplantae > Streptophyta > Pinopsida > Pinales > Pinaceae > Picea > Picea mariana. The sequence goes on along the minus strand of JASDQU010686013.1, from coordinate 6,974 downwards.
CTTAAAAGTGTCCTTTTTCGTAGATTTAGTCCCCTAGGACAAAAAAAGTATAAAACAATACCCAAAAGAACTCTTCTAGCCAATGGTGACTAGAGTATTCCTTTTTTGTAAGTTGTCTACTTGGTCCGGAAAAGGGTCAAAATTATACCGAATATATTTCCTTTCGTAACCCTTTAATGAGTGTGAAAGAGACAAGTTCACTCGGAAATCTTTTCATTTTTTCGAGAGTCGAAAAAGAGATTGACCAAGAATCGGGGGGGAATCCCATAGGTAATGGTCAGAATGCTCGTGAGTAAGAAAATGGGGTTTGAACGCAAAGTTATATCGAGACTATAAGAAACTCCTGGTCCTATGGAATAACTTATGCATGGGTGCCAAATTAAACAAAGGTTCTAACTAGGGAACCGATGTTTGGTAAGCCTCTACCACTTAATAACGACACTTCTAGTAGTAGTGAGAAGGTTCCATGTCGATAATAAATGGGTTCATACCTAAGGTGTATGGATCACTGTCATAGGATGATGCAAGAATGAAAAACATAGTAAAAACCTATCCTATATGTCGGTGAAAGAATATACCTGCCGAAGGCATGAATGGGGAGTAGGATGCTGGAAGCCATAAAAAATCTTGGACAAAACCACTAAAAACCAAGTCTTTCCACTATGCTATTAGCCCATAAGGTAAAGAAAAACAAAGAACTATAGAAAGTTGGTAAAAAATTTCTGCTAATAGTAAAAATAGAACATTTTACCATACCATTTGAGTTTTTTCACCCACATAATGCATTTTACGCCATTTTCCCCACGATCTTCAAGTGTTGATTGCAGGATCTACGATCCACAGAATCAACAATCGTCTAGACCAAATAAGTGTCCATCCCCTCTCCTTCAATTTCAATGGTTTAAATTCTAGTTTTAGGTCCCATTTTTTGAGTATTAGAGGGCGTAACATGGAAACTAGAGTGTACGCGGGTGACAAATCATCGGGTCACATATACAACCCTATATACACAAGAAAAATGAAGCATGTGTGCGTATATGAAGCCTTATACATGACTATTATCAAGTTAGCCCACGTACAACTCCGTGAACAAGATTTTGAAAGGGTTTTAACTCAAAAAATAGTTTCTCATTTGCAGGATGGTTATTGAATGGAGGGAAAGGGAGCATGAGGAGATAGATGCAACAGTGGGAAGAGATGAAAGGGCCCAAAAAGATTTAAAATGATGTGGCCTTTATAAATTTTGGGCTCTCAAGGGAATGAGGGATCATATGAGGTTACTCTAGTTAGTGGTAAACTACTGGGATCCAGAGATAGAGTCCTTCAATCTCGATGGGAAACCATTGAGGATTGAAGTGGATGATATATACTTTATCACAGGATTGTCTCACCGAGGTGAGGTAGTGAATCTCAAGACTCGAGGGGATGGTGGTGGTATGACTATGGAGGAGTACATTTCCACCCACTGTTTTGTAGGAATAGATAAATTAGGGAGCCAACTCCCTATCAGGGCCATTGAGAACCCGAGTTAAGATCACTGTGCTTGTACTCACATGAATTTCAGGGTCAGACTCATTGCACCATGAATCAAGGCCACTCAAGTTCTACACGGTGGATTATTTAAGACCCACTTTTTATGACTGGTGTACCTCACTGCTGGCTAACATGAAGAAATAGTTGACGGATTGCGAACAAGGGCGAATGATAAATTTTGGATTTGCCTCCATACTTTGTAGTTTTTTTTTAAGAGGGTTCTATGTTTGAGCCCTAGAGTAGAGATTACTCCACACATGATGTGTGATCGATCCATGTCACAATGGACTGATGTAATGAGGTGGCTAGAAGGTAGTAGGGTGCCAAACCCCTACAATGGTGAGTTCTTTTTCTGGTGGTGTTGATAGGTCATATCCATTAACAACTATCCTTAGGGAGGGATTGACTACAGAGGGGATCCTAACATTGCTTTGCCACCAGGTTCTTCCTACAATGATATTGGTAAGAAATGTTTTTGCATGTTTCATTTTTTTGTGTTTTCCAATTTTGGTAAAGGAAAAATAAAAATGCAAATATTTTTTCATGGTATCAAGTACTAACCATTTCTTTGTTGCATAGATGGAGGTCTACGGTGGCCAGAAAGATTCCCATAACATTGATGGAGGGGCCAAGGAGATGGGTTAGTGGGTGGGGACACAGAGAGAGTGATACAGAATGTGCAAGGGAAACTATCTCAATTGACGCACATGATTATTATGGTTCCAGTGGAGGATCTGCCAGAGGTGATGCAATGACAGTTGGTGGGTGTACCTCGTGTGTGGGTGTGACTATTCTGACGTGTTGCAAACACCGCAGTGTGCTATCATGATATGCATATGGCACTGCATGAGAAGATGACGTGGTGTCAGATGCCATGATCATGCTATATACCAACCATATATGTATTTTGAGGATGTGAGCCCCATTTTGTACTATGACACCATATTTTTTGAACTCAAAATGATGAAATATAAAAATTTGGTATTTGAATTTACTTATATATGTTACAATGTTGCAATGTATGAATGTGTTTTCTTTGCTTAGTTATGTGACAAATGCCAATCTAAAATATAATTAGCACATGCATCAAATACATTATTATAACTTATAGGGATGTGATTATAAGTAAGAAAATCAAAGTATCGTTTCAAAAGTCATACTCGTAGGAATCATCGAAGTAGAGTAGGATCTTTCACATGGTAATTGTCGTTCAAGTTACATAGGAATAATTGGGAGTCCAGGAGAACTTCTAAATACTGAACACCATGTGAAAGGGCATCATGTAATAGATCTATAGCGACGCTATACTTAGCCACATTATTCATTGATGGCTCCAGATGAACTCCACCTGAAGACACCGGTTGACCTTCAGGTGAGTAAATGACCCAAGTGGTGAAAACCATGTTCCACGTATGACGACTGACATCGTCCAAAAATCCTAAGTAAACCAAAGACTCCATTGAAATCTACAAACCAAGGGAAAAATTTGATAAACAAGTTGATGACACGAAGGAAAAGATAAAGAAGTATATACACTATGATACACTAGTATACAAAGGTCATGACCAAGTTTGAGGGCTCAAGCGTAATACCTTTTAAGGTAGAGCCCATTTTTTGGCTCATCCAACATATTCCCTTCATAATCTTCTAATTCATAAGCTCATTTATCTAAAACACGTCGCACGATATAAGGACATGCCACATGGGGTTGAACTTCCATGCCCCCAATGGTTCTTTCTCTTGGTCATAAAGGAGAACTAAGTCACCCTCAACGTACTGTCAGAGATAAACAAAATTGTCGTACTGAACCTTAACACGTTGTTTATTTGCTTTGATATCCATAGAGGCATCTTGACGTTGCTCATCGAGGTGCTCCAGGTGCACGAGGCACTATTCAAGATCAGATATGTTGAGTAGGATCTCAATTTCCAACTTAAGGGAAGGGATTTCACATTCAATTAGAAGAATCGACTCCACGCCATGTACTAACTGAAAAGGAGAGAAACCAATGGAAGTATTTACTGTGGTTTGGTATGCCCAAAATGCAGGGTAAAGAATCATATGCCAGTTAGATTTACTCTAGCTGACAATTTTTTACAAAATGGTCTTGAGATATTTATTCACCGCCTTGACTTGTCCATTTCCCTGGGGATAGTAAGGGGAATAATGACTATGCTTAAACCAAAGTTTTGATGCTAAGTCTTTCATCATTTCATTCTGAAAGTGACTACCATGATCAATGAAAATCTCTCTTTGGATTACAAACCGATCTATAATCCGGTTGAATACGAAGAATGTTGTAGTCTTACCATCAAATTTAACGGTAGGCATGGCCTCTGCCCATTTATTAAAATAATCCATGACCATGATAATATGCTGGTGCCCCCCAGCCGAGGCTGGTTTACAGCCCATAAAATATACCCCCCCAATTGGTGAAGAGACCGACGATGATGACTGGGTGAAGAGGGGCTGGGTGCGAGCACATTTTCCGAGTGAACACTTGGCAAGGGTGACACTTCTTGACCGCTTCAACGCAATCTTTAAAAATTGATGGCCAAAAATAACCAACTCGCAATATCTTTTGCACTGTCGCAAGCTCAGATAAATGACCACCACATTCCCCACTATGAAATTCATTGAGAACAACCTCGGCCTCCTTTTGAGTCAAGCAACGATGTAAAATATTATCTACCCATCGACGATATAGTTTTTCACCAATAATAAGGTTATTTTTAGCTTGATGACGTATACATCATTGATCATCTCTCGACAACTGTTGGGGTAGCTTCAAGGTTTGAATATAGATCAAAATGTCTCCATACTAGGGGTTCAAAGATGAGATAAGAAAAATATGTTCATTTGCGAACGAATCATCATGAAAAATGTTCTCATCTAGTTGAGGGAAGTCCGATATCAACTCGGAAAAAAACTAGCGATTTCTTAGACCTTGCCGAAGAAAAATCGAGATCAAATTCTTGCAAAATAATAATCCACATATTGTATTTCCTCCTTATGATACACTTGGTGAGGACGTATTGAAATGGATTGATATCCACAACCATGGTAGTTTTGCAAAGTAATATATAATGTTGTAATCTCTGAACCACATGTACGACGACCAAGGACAACTTCTGTACGTGAGAGTATTTAAGTTCAAAACCAATTGGGTTTCGACTGAGATAGTAGACTATGTGGTCATGGATATAATCGTCCTCTTGAACTAGAACCATAACAACAGTCCCTTTGGATGTGGTGATATAAAGAAAATAGGCTCTACTGTATTCTGGAGGTTTCAACAGAGGTGTTGATACCAAATCTTTCTTAAGAGAATCGAAGGATTATTGGGCTCTCTCATCCCATATAAACAGAGTGTCCTTCTTCAAAATATGCATGAAACCTTTAGTTAAATTGGAATAGTTCACTATGAACCGACGCAAAAAGTTAGCCTTCCCCTGTAAACCTTGAAGTTGTCTAATGTTGCGTGGGGGAGGAAGTCAAAGTATTGCCTTAGCCTTCAAAGGACCTACCATGATTCCATGCTCAGACACTATGAATCCTAAAAGATGACTAGAGATAATGTAGGAGATGCACTTGTGAGGGTTTAACCAAATGTGATAGCAACTAAATATCTCAAGTACTAATCGAGGGTGAGTGGAGTGATCTATTCTCTTGTGAGAGTGAGCAACGAGATCATCTAAGTAAGCTTCGACAATATGCTTAAGATCATGAAATGCAAAGTTCATGGCACGTTGGAAGGTTGCTTCGACATTTTTAAGACCAAAAGACATTTTATGGTATGAAAAAGTACCCCAAGGACAAATAAATGTTGTCTTATGTTGATCCTTAAGTTTGATCTGAATTTGATTAAACCATGAAAAATCGTCCATAAAATAAAAAACTTCGCTTCCCGTGCACTCATGAAGAATATGATCAATGAAAGGAGTAGGGAAGTTATCTTTAGGAAAAGCCTTGTGTTGAGGGGTCTTAAATCCCTTTAACTCAACAACAGAATCCAAACCCGCCACCGAGACCCAATTAGACTCTGCAGTGTTTAATAGTGGAATGGTTCTCCAGATCTTGCGATCTGGACAAATAATCGATGGGCTTTATGTTGGCATGTTTACAGGGAGAGTGTGCTTGTCATTGATGGCAAGATCAGAGTGTGCAGCAATGGAAAAATAGGAACAATGTAAGCTCAGGAGGATTAGCACAGAGTCACACACAGTGCGTAAGTGTGCATCAAGGACGAGGTTAACTCATTGCCACAGATCAAGAGAGATAGTGTACTCATGATCTTAGACAGATCAAAGCTCAAGGCCTTTGACACTTAGAAATTATTCCAAATCAGGAGGATGTGTAAGCTCAGAAGGAGAAAAATAGTCAAAGCACGACAAAGGTTTCGTTATGGCGAAGATCAGCATGATCAATGGCGTAGCGATAACGGCAAGATCAACAATGTAAGATCAGAAGGAGGAAAACAGTCAAAGCACGACAAAGGTTTTGTTTCAGAGTTTTGAGGATCAGGAAATCCAAAGGAAAGAGGTTCAAGCTCACGATATGCGAAATCGTGATAACAATCCTAACCATTGGAGTCATAGGACACGTGGCAAGCGATTGGAATTTCGCTAACTTGCACATTGGAGGAGTCAACGGAGCATGGTGTGTGATCTCGCAGGTGCACAGATAGTATAAATATGCAGAACATAGAAGAGATGGATGCTGCTGTGGAGAGGAATTACACATGGGAAATAGGATGCTGTGGGCAGGAGATGAAATACACAGAAGAGGAGTAATTCATAGAATCAAAATAAGATGCAGAGCATAAAGCATAGTAGAAGCAAAGAATAGAGATGCATACCTAAGACAATAAAAGAAGGTTGAGGTGCACTTGTAGAGAAAAGTAGAAGATCAGAAAGCACAAGAAGATGCAGGCAGAGAGACACCGATACAGGAGAGCAGAGCAACATAGCAGAACAATGATAAGCATGGTAAGCCAATGAAAACTATTGAATCATTGTAATAAGTTTTAGTAGAAAATATTTATAATCAGGGTGGTAGGGAGGTGCTAGGGAGGACTGTTGTCCTCAAAGGTTCAAGTGGGTGCTTGAACATAGGGAGTTGTAGCTTCCATCTGGTTGCAGCCAGAGAAACCAGGGTGGCAGGGTGGTGCAAGGGAGAATTGTTGTTCTCTGTTATACAGGTTGGTGCCTGTGTGACTGGAAGTTGGTGCTTCCATCCAGTTGGTGCTGGAACACTCAGGGAGTTGGTGCTTCCTTCTAGTGGGTGATAGAGAAACTAGAGAGTTGGTGCTCTCAAACAAGTTGGTGCTTGTATAAGTGGAAGTAGGTGCTTCCATCCAGTTGGTGTTGGAACACTCAGGGAGTTGGTGCTTCCTTCTAGTCAGTGCTAGAGAAAACAAAGAGTTGGTGCTCTCAGCAAGT
>JASDQU010686012.1:13639-26227 GCA_032191745.1 Picea mariana | reverse complement strand
AAGTGTTTATTGCAAATCTGTCATTTTAATAAAATCCAAGAATAGAGTTTGTTTAAGCAATCATGTAGATTGATCATGCATCTTAGAGATATGTAATATTGGTTGCATAAATATTTATTTAGTGAGCATTTTTTTAAGGAAGTTGAGGACAGACAGAGATGTGAAGACAAAAAGATGGCAGCCATATAAATTTTTTGGGGAAATTTGCAACAGAAAAATTGCAGCAGTGATGTGTACCAACAAAAGGATAAATTGGAACTTGAATTGGATGAGTTCTAGAAGCATTTGATGAATATTTCCAAGTGGAAATGATAGAAGAAGAAGAATAAGAGCAACATGCAAATACAACTTACTGGAGGAAGAAAGCAGTTTTCACAATGACAAAGTAAAGTTTTGGATCCAAGAAGGTTGCAGGCAACAACAATACAACAACAGGATAACAAAGCAAGTGGAAAACAACATAAGATTTGGGATCCAGGAGGACTTCAACAAATGAAGACTCATGATCAGGAGATCGTGAAAAAAATTAACCCTGGGATTTTGATGCAGGAGTATTTTTGCCTCCAAAGTCAACCTTGTTGATTAGGCCTTAGGGGTCTTTGAAATTACTAAAGGGAGTAGGTTCCATTAATGGAATTCTTTTCTTTGAATTGTTGCATCTACAATTTCCACAGTGAAAATAAAGTCATTATGCATAGAGAATCATAGCTAGTATCTACAGAGTTAGATAAATAGTGTGGAGTCACTCTGAAGATCCAATTTTGGGAAATCAATGATCGAAAGCAACCAAAGAAACAATTGAATAGTCATGAATTAGATCTATCATTGATCACTAGAAGGATCAACGATGATCTGGTCCTAGTAAATATCATGGAGGAGTGAATTCAAGCATCCATTCACTAGTTAGATTGACAACCTTGATTGATTGCAGATCGAACCCTGTCCAAATCGATGGTTTATATGATATCGGTGTATCATCTATCGATGATTCCATTCTATGACAATTATTAAATACCTACATCCATTTGTGTCAATGCCCTCGACATCCCGTCATCGAGTTTCCATTGCAAAGGTTCCAGGTTACCAAACTATCGGCCCCTGCCACATTAAAAAATCAAGTGTAAAGTGTTACGATGTCCCGACACCCTGATATTTTGATCCCGGGGTATCGTCTCCACTGATTGTGACTCTATATCGGGTCCCCAACATATCGGTATATCTCCCCCTTGGGTCATCGACAAATTCGAGAGTTTCAACAAGTTAAACACCCGGTATACTTAGTACCTGATACTCAGGTATTGAGGTTTTGTGAGTCAAGGTTCTATCATACCGGATCGGAACATTAGTGAATAGTGTATGTTTTGATCGTCGGTAAAGGAGCACCAATACGATAAGACAATGGTCATAGCCAAGGTTGCATGGAGAATTAACGCTCAATTGACTAAGCATGTTATTATAGTGCTTGGTCGCGTAGAGGAGGAAGAGATTAACATCCAGAAAAACGAGCATCCAGTATTGTAAAAGGACGGTTATAGCTCTAATAAAAGGTGCTTTAAGGTAAGAATTTTGTGCATAACAATAGACAATCCAAGGCTCTATTAGTGGAGAGTTTTGGGCCTGACTAAAATGATTGTAAGCAGTTTGAATGCAAGAGATTGTAAGCAAAGTTGTTGAAAACTCTGCACCTACGGGTATTACGACCTGGTTGGTCATCATTTTTGGTATCAGAGCGCAACTATGCTCTGAAACTGGAAAGGAAAGTCTACAAATTTTCAATTGCAAAAGGAAGTTGATGAAGGTCAATAACAATGAATAGAAGATGAAGATCAAGTGGGATCTGGAATTAAGGTATGTGTTTTACCTTTATATTTTAAGGTTGCAGAAATTGGAGAAGCAAATTTTGCAGAAAAAGTAATTGGATATACATTATCTTAATGGAATCCTAGATATGATTAGGATACAGGGTAAGAAAAAAGTTCTACAGATGAAATTTCAAATTGCAAAGTCGAGGCCATTTCAACTGAGGAGTAGAAGAAATGTTTGGAGGATAAGATCTTGTAGAAGAGATTGTAGGTATAGTCTGATATTTGTATAATTAACTCTGGAAAAAAAAAAAGTTTGCAGGTAGCAGCAGGAGGAGAAAGGAATTTGTAGTAGAATTACATCTAGATAAGCTATGACGGAGGAAGAAGAGTAAGTGAGGATCTTAAAGAAGGAAACAATATTGTGGCAAAAGGACCCTCACAACAAGGAGCAGTTGTGATGATTGCTTGAAGAGAAGATGACTAGTGCAATTCTCAAAAGGAAGCAAGTAGAGTGCAAAAGCCTACAAATTTTGAAGTTGAGGAGTAGAGGATGCTCATAAGGTTCCAGAGGAGATAAATAAAAGGATACCAATAGTTCAATCTCATGAGGAAATCTTGATGATGTATTAAGTGAAAAAGTGAGGAGACTTGCTATAGAGGGAAAAGGCTTGATGCAGCTCACAGTGGAAGAGGAGAAGCTAACAAAGTGAGGAGATGGAGATGACTATTGATAGTCATGTTAGGGGTTCAGAGAGAAGTCAAAACAAGAGGAAAGATATTGTCAAAACAATTGGTATAGAGAAGATGAATCAAAAGGAATTTGACAGGAAATTTGTTGAGTTGAAGGAAAGACTCAATACAGTAATGAAGTTGCTACAGGAAGGTGAGGAAGATCATAGATATGGCTGGGTACTAAGGAAGAGAAAGGTTAAACGGCATATGTTGTAGGTGAAGTTGAAACACATATTAGATACTTGGATCAGAGAAGAAGAACTGAGAGAAGCTAAGTACAGAAGGTCCTTGGAAGCAGGACCAACAGTTTACTTTTGTGAACCAAGAAGGGAGTAATGCTTGAAGAGGAAACAAGGTTCAGAGTGTAGACCAAATGGAGAGATTGGAAAGTTCATTCCATCATAAATAAATTATGCTAGAAGAATATAAAGATATTTAGGAGTCTCATGTTTTTAAAACTAATAAATTGTATGTGATTGCAGGTTGTACAAATTATACAAGTTATAAAGATATGCATCCACTTAAAGATGTCATAAAGGACGAAGAAGATGAAGAATTTCCTCCTGACAGCATAGAGGAGAGACAAATATATAAATCTATCATATCAGAGGTAGAGACATCATTGTCTCATAAAATTCGTGAAAGGGAAGATCATGCATGTTCAAAGAATACAGGTACTTAAGACAATGAATATATAAAGGGAATGATGAATTGGCTTGGAAATACTTCAAGTAATGATGTACATGGAATATTGGAATGGGTCATGAAAGAATATAGTGATACAAGTATGGAACTTGCTAGAGAAGAAATGACAGTGAAGGATTATGATGGTGTTGAAGATCACTGGTGCATGATCATGGATAAATCCTTACAAAAAGGTATAAAGTGTTTATTGAAAATCTGTCATTTTAATAAAATCCAAGAATAGAGTTTGTTTAAACAATCATGTAGATTGAGCATGCAGCTTAGAGATATGCAATATTGGTTTCATAGCTTTTTATTTAGTGAGCGGTGTTTTAATGAAGTTAAGGATAGAAAAAGTTGTGAAGACAAAAAGATGGCATCCATATAAATTTTTTGTGGAAATTTGCAACAACGATGTGTACCAACAAAAGGCTAAATTGGACCTTGAATTGAATGAGTTTTGGAAGCATTTGATGAATATTTCCAAGTGGAAATACTAGAAGAAGAAGAATAAGAGCAACATGCAAATACAACTTATAGAAGGAATAAAGGAGTTTGCACAACGACAAAGTAAAGTTTAGGATCCACGAAGGTTGCAGGAAGCAACAATACAACGGCAGGATAGAAAAAAAAGTCGACAATAGCATAAGATATCGGATCCAGGAGGACTTTAACAAATGAAGACTCGTGATCAAGATATCTTGAAAAATTTTAACCCTGTGATTTTGATGCAAGAGTATTTTTTCCTCCAAATTCAACCTTGTTGATTAGGCCTTAGGGGTTTTTTAAATTACTAAATGGAGTAGGTTACCTTAATTGAATTGTTGTATTTTTCCTAATTTTGCAATTGTATTCTATAAGGATAGGATTGTTAGGAAGAAAGAGGGTTTGTTTTCCCTAATTATGATGTAAATGGCTTATTTAAGCAATTAGTTGAGTTAGGTGGAATTTCCTAAGTATGGAGGATTCGATCAAATTGATCCTCATCAAGCTTAGAGTGTTGAAATTTTATTATTTTAATTAGTTAAAGGATTTTAGGAATTTGTTTTCTTGAGTTGGAATTCTAGCTTCCATGCATAAATTGAAATCCTTTGGGAATGTAAGGGTGGCCAATTTAGTGAAAAATATGGCCAAGGAGAGAAAGCCCAATTATTGAGGAATTATCCAATGGAGTGAGAGAGGGTCAAGAAGAATCCCAAACTATAGATCGGGCTGAGAGGTATCTTCTGAAACCATGTACAGTGAATACGTAAATTAAGAAATTGCACCATGATGTGTGCTTTGTTGTATTACCATTCTTTTGTATCTTTGTAATGGTTTATTGAATTATAAACCAAGAATATTGATTAATATTAGGTTCCATGTGTTTTAGATGGCCCTTCTAATTGTCTTCGTAGGTTCTAAGAGTCGGTTCTCTAGATCGAATAGAAATATATGATTTCCACAATGAAAAGATATTCATTCTACACAGGTAATTATAGCTAGTATCTACAGAGTTACATCGATGGTGTGGAGTCACTCTGAAGATCCAATTTCAAGAAATCAGCGATCAAAAGAAACCAAAGAAAGAGTTGAACAAGAATGAATTAGATCTATCGTTGATCATTGGAAGGATCAATGGCGATCCGGTCCTAGTAAATATCATGGAGGAGTGAATTCGAGCATTCATTCACTGGTTAGATAGATGACCCTAATTGATTGCAGATTGAACCCTATCTGAATCAATGGTTTATATTGTATTGGTGTATCATCTATTGTTGATTTCGTTTTGTGAAAATTATTAAATACCAACATTCATTTGTTTCAATAGCCCTAACTTCCCGACATCGGAGTTCCATTGCAAAGGTTCCAAGTTATGAGCCTATCGGCCCCCAATGCATTAAAAAATCAAGTGTAAAGTGTTACAATCTCCCGACACCATGATCTTCGGATCCCTGGGATATCGGCTCCACCGGTTGTGACTCTATATCGGTTCCCCCACCATATCTATATATCGCCCCCCCCGGGTCATCGAAAAATTCAAGAGTTTCAACAAGTTGAACACCCGGTATGCCCAGTACCCGATACTCTGGTATTGAGGTTCTGTGAGTCAAGGTTTTGTCATACCGGATCAAAACATTGGTGAATAGTGTATGTTGTGATCATCGGTAAAGAAGCACCAATCTGATAAGCCAATGGTCATAGCCACAGTTGCATGGAGAATTAGCACCAAAGTATAAGCGCTCAAGTGAATAAGAATGTGATTATAATGCTTGGTTGCATAGAGAAAAAAGAACTTAACGCCCAAAAAAACGATCATCTTGTTGAAATGGACACTTGACACTGAGAGGGGGGGTGAATTAGTGTCACAAAAGTTTGGACAATTTTCCACTTTTCATAAATTAATTGAACGACATATATTTATTTCATTTTATCAACCAATATATAAAAGAATAAATGCTTTATTTATTTATTTAACTTGAATGAATACATAAGATCAATCTTTAGAATTTCATCTTCAAACAATTATGAGAGACCCATCTCTTATTACAAAACCCATCTTGTAGTTCTCAGATCCAACTGAGAAATGAGGAATCCAATCCTCATAACAAGTCCCAGCTTGTTGATCTCAGATCCAACTGAGATGTGAGGAATCCAATCCTCATACAAGACCCAACTTGTAAACAGGCACCAACCTGATAGAATGAACCTTCATTCAATCCATTATATATAAATATATATACTTCAACAAATTCAATTACACTTCTTCTCACCATTCTTTCTTGTTTATATAGTCTTCCAACTGGTGTGAATTTGAATCATTACATCTTTTGATTTTGAACCATTGTACCTTTTCATTTAAATGATAATATTAATCATTATATAATATCATTCTCCTTTTTATTTTTTATTCATAATGCCCATGAATTAAATATGTTTTAATCATGATTGTGTGTCAGTTCTTTTGTCTTCATGATTTTATCATAGACATGGATTGACTCATCATATCATTCTCATGCTTCTGTTGCATTCTCAGTTCACCAACATATCATATTTGATCTTTTATTGATTCTCTGTATTGATCTAGTGCTAACTCTTTGTTGAATTAAATCTGTATGAGATGCTTCCTTCAAACCATTTACATATGACCATATGCAAAAAAACATGGGCTTATTGTCTAAGAGATGTTCCCAGCATGGCCTCTTCTTTTTCTCTTTGTTTCTTTATTCCATACGATTGTCGGTGGTGACCAGGCACTAGGCCAAGAGAGTGCTTGATCACTTATCAAAATGAACGGTCATGTTTTAATCTTCCGATGAGATGGACGACTGTCGATACTTTGGGACTTTGTCCTTCATGACTTCCAGCCTCTGTAATATTTCAAATCTCCCGAAGTATATTTCTCCGAAGTAGATCGGACGATCAATATATTATTTGCACGATGAACGATTCTTGTTCACTTCGAAACTTCGGCTATTCGTGGCTCCTAAATTCTGGAGTAACAATTCCTCCGAAGTGATTACCTATTGAATAATTCATATAGCAGTGTTGACCGCTTTATTTTAGTTAACACCTCCACTTACACTATCCTTCCACTATACTTGATCAACGGTCAAGAACACTCCTGAATTAGATCAACGGTTAACATTAAATTCGGCCTTCGACGCTTCGGGTGATTTCTGATGTTAGAAACTTGTTTCCCCCAAAGTACATACTCTCAAAGTGGCGTAAATTGTTGAAATCACTTATGACTCGGCACTAGTCGAGTGGTTTCCACGTGTCACTTAGATTCGTGAATTACACATACCTGAAATGCCAATTTCATCTTGACACTTGTCATCATCTAATTGTGCCATGTGTCCTTGCTGACGTGGATCTCCTGATGTGGCACACGTCCTCCTCCTGGATCTAACGGTCATCATGTATTCTCCATATCTGATGGTCCTTCTTTATGACTTACTCTATCCTTCCACTTAACTTGATCCAATGATTGAGACTTCTCTYAGAGTAGATCAACGATCAAGGATGATTGTGGGGTCCTCAACTAGCACGACGTTTAAAAACTATCGTTGAGTTCCGTAATGGAAACTGCTTGTTTGGTAGTGAAACTGATGCCAACCATAGATCTATTGGTGAGAGACCATCGACRGTCGGTGTGTATTGTGGAACCGTAACTTTCACTTAGTTTATATCATCGCCCAAAATCCGCAATTTGAAGTTGTGCGATTGTTGGTGGATCAACCACAGTCGTCGATCTTTGAATCGATGAGATCTGATGGTCTAAACAAATTGTGGGATTGGAAATAACGCGTTTTTAATTTTCCCTTCGCGCTCTGCAATCAATCCCTTCCCTTGATCTGCCACTTGCGTATCCAACGGTCACGACTTGATCTGATCGTTGACCAGTCCTCCAACGGTCCTTCTTTTGTAATCTTACGGATCTAATGGTCGAGATATAATTCTTCCAAACTTTGACTTCCCCTCGATCTGATAGTTCCTGATTTGTCCGAGATCTACATCAACGGACAAGATTCTTTGCATTCTACCTCTCTTGATATTTAGAGTGAATTCCTTTGCACCTTGTGTTATGTATTCTGCATGACTACTCCTTAAAAATGTCTCAATGAACGTGATTCTTCCTTGAATCCTTTGGAGTTTTCATGTGGGGATTTCGATCCTGATGAAATTTCTACAATGCACTCTTCCTTCTGAGCTTTGATTCTCTTCATTCTTTGCTAACTATTGACATCAATGACAACTCATCAATGACAATTCACCACAACAATTTATCATCACATCACAATGACATCGAATGTTGACATCAATGACAACATATCAATGATTATATGTCCAACAATCTCCCCCTTTTTCATTGAGGGAAACACAGTAACTTCATACACAAACTCTCCCTGTGATGATGCTTTTTTCTCCTATGAAGTTACTCTCCCCCTTTGACATCAATGGCAAAGGGATGCTCCCCTTATGATCAACCTATGTATGTTTGTATGTTGTTGACCAAAATATAAACTTGGGTAACTCCCCCTCCAATCATGCTATGTCTGCCATAATTGTATGACTCCCCCTGTCAATGTAGTGTCCCCAAGGCCGAGCCCCAATGTAAACTATGATCTGAAAGAGATTGTAAATATGTGTTATAGGCTAGTGAGCCAAGTTTTGTATAAGCCGATAGGCTTATGTGTTTGATTAGGCCAGAGAGCCTAAGAGTTGAAGGCCAAGGGCCTGGATTTTGTATCTGTATGTATGCATCACATCAATAAAATATAAACACCACCAGGTGCAGACCGACCACGATGAATGAGTGATGGGGGACTGAGCGTCCATAGAGTGGGCAAGGGATTAGGGGCTGGAAGGTGGGAAAAAGGGGTTAAGTGTTGAGCCTAGGGGGCTTAGGCCTGGAATAATATTTTAATATTATTTCCAAAAAGAGCCATGTGCATATTATTTTATCCTAAGTTCCTGGCAAGGAGGAAACGTGAAAAGGGGATGCACGCTGTGGGAATGCATGCAGTTCCCAGGGTGACAAGTGTCAACCCTGGTGCATGCAAATATAATAGCCGAGATGAACCGTGTGAGGGGGATCCTCTCCATTCGGACCCAAACCTCTGAGCATGGAACCGATACGACATCTGCAAGAATACCCTAGTTCATCTTTGAAAGTCGTAAAGCATGTGTTTTTTCTGCAAAATCTGTGTACGCCCTCTGTTCTGAGAGCCGAGAAGATTGTGTCCATCTGAAAAGCCAGTTCACTCTTTACGTTTTCGGAAGCAGGGAGTCTGTGTAATTTCCTGCATGGATTGTTGTCACGTGTTCCCAGAATCAACACTGTGAGACCTTGTTGCCATTGCTGAGCTTGTGTGAGAAGCCCGAGTCTGTATTCTTGATTGACTGTGGTGGTCACACAGTGCTGGTCTGTGCGTGGAATATTGGCTAGAGTAAGCCATTGCTGAGCTTGTGTATGACCCCTCTCCAGATGAGGGAGGTGGTTGATGTTGGAAGAGGCAGATTGTCAGGCCTGCGAGCAACTCTTTCCAGGTGAAAGAGTTTGTTGGGAAGTGGTTTCTTCTAGAGAGTGTCCAGCACCAGCTATGGGCTTTGAGACTTCCTAATCCGGCCTGTTGCCGAGACCCAGAGAAGGAGGTTAGCACCAATGGACTGTGCGTGTGAAGGTTTATACTCCCGGGCAGAACAGGCATGTGGGGAATGAGAGTTTGGTAGTAGTGGGCGTAAGAAGGCATCTTTGGGAAGAATCCTTCCAGATATTTCTGTGTTGTTTTCCCTGTAACCTCAGCCTAGCCTAGGATTCCATGCCTTGGGGTGGAGCTCAGTCCTAGCTCGGGGGTGACCCACTGTTGAGCTGATGAACAGTGTAGTCTAAGGCTGGGAGGTTCGTGGAAGGCCTGCACTTGGTTGGTGATATCTACAGCTGTTAAAAGATAAGTATTTGAATTATGCTTGATCATGTGGTGTATGACCATGTTGTTTATGTATCATGTTTTCCGCTGTGTAAATGAATTGTTGTTAAAGGCTATGGATTGTTAATCGTAGCAGAAAAAATTATATGTTTTTACTCTGGGTTAAATGTATTTCATTACTTGAATGCATGTGACTATATAATGTATGTACGAATTATGTAGAAGTGCGTGTACAGATTGTTACATAGTGCGTTCTAAGCGCTGGGTGAGCGAAAATGGTACACTACAAATTGGTATCAGAGCCAACGTTTCGACACTGAGCCTAGATGGGCCAGTGGAGCGGTCTTTGGACCGAGAATGCGAGGGGAAATTGAGTCGGGAGGACCAATTTTGGACCTTGGTTTGTTCCGAAGTGCCAAGGGGACACTTGACGAGTTTTTATTAAGCTCAGCAGGTATAGCGGTGCTATGAAACCGCAGCTGGTGTGGTCTATGGCCACGGGGAGACAGGTCTCTACACCAATGGTGTTAGAACTATAGGATCTGTTCGGGAGGGAAGGTGAACCCTTGTAACCGTCAGATCTGGAGAATGTGCACAAGGTTTAAATCCTTTGGATAATGCACAGGGGATTGGAAAATCGTGATACACGAAATCCCGATTTGGTTAGGAACGGACTGAGCCGTTAGATCTCAGTCGAAAAACCCGACAGCCGTTGGATCTGTCGGAAGATGACCAAAGGTTAAACCTTAGTATTTAGGGGCGAAAGATCCGAAATAGTGAGAGAGAATCTGAGTCGTCCGTCTAAGGAAGGATGTGTGTCGCGTGATCGTCCAATTCGGAGATCCAGACACCCGGACTCACGTAGGTGAGCGTTTTTTACCTTGCACCGGGCGAAGTCCCGATATTTGATCCGAGTCGTCCAACAGATGAGACACGTGGCGGAGATAGAGTGACCCGTCAGTATACAGGGTACCGGGGTTTTGAGTTGACAAAGGATTTTGTCATTGGGGAATCAAAAGTCCCGAAGTCCCGAGATTGAATCGGGACCGTCCATTCATTGAGGACATGTGGTAGCAATCCTGGCAATCGGGGAAAGTCCCGATAGAAAAGTCGAATTGAAAATCGGGGTTTGGGGAATCGTGAATCCTGAGGACATTGTGTTTCGGCTTTGGGAAGTCCAAAACCCCGATAAGGGTATAAGGTTGCGGTCTTATAAGACTGCGGTCACATGGACCTTGGCTTAATCGTGAAGGGCTAAAAAAAAAGGTGCATCGCAAATCGGAGATCGGGAGTTCATGAGAATAGGAACTCATGTCATTGGGGATCACGAAACCCCGACACCCGAAGCTTCAGTCGGGGAGATGTACCCCGTAGACACCTGAAAAGCACCACATGCTAGCGAGTGTGAAGACAAGCGAGAGAGGTGGGACCTGATGATGTTGTTAAAAGTGACGTGGACCCTCCTGAACGTACCCCAGGCCACGGTGGTGAAGGGAGACAGTTGTACTGTGGGCCCGAAGAATAAAGTAATTCGTGATTTCATGGATTCGCGAGATAAGTGCATGGGAGCTTGACATTGAAACTCACGAAGTCATGAAGTAGCGAAGAGTGCTAAAACTTAGACTTAGACCTAGACTACGGTCATGAGTAGCAGACCCTAGCGAGGAGAGAGCCATACCCTTGTCGCATCTCGGGTATCGGCGTTTAGAGGATTGAGTCGAAGGTTTTCGACTCACGAACTCGCGAGATCGTGAGTTACAAAAAGGGGTGACTTGGGTTTCGTATATTTAACTGTCGGATCTTCGTGGACTGAGATTCTGAAGTTCTGAAGTCCCAGAAATTGCAGAGCCACACAAAGCTCAAAAAACTTTGTGAAGTTGAAATGTCTTTCACTCTTGTTCGTATTAGTTATAAATGTTGTGGATTGTTCATGAAGTTTAATGGCCTGACAAATTTCGAATTCAATTGCATAGTGCATGTGCAAAGTTCAACAGAGCTCAGAATTCCAACGCTGAGTATGGAGTGGGGAAAAGTGTAGATTACCCCCGAAATAGAAGATGAACAGGAGGGAAAGGATGTTAACATGGGAATCAAAGGATCGAACTCCAATGGACATGGAAAGGAGATGGATAAGAAAGGACACATGATGAAAATCATTGAAAGGTTGCAAAGAGAGGCCAAGGCTCGCCGAGATGATAGCCAAAAACTTATGAAAGTCAGGGACCTGCAGGGTGCATTAAACTTAAACATTTTTAAGAGTCTGGAAAGAATATAGAAGAAACTTGAGAAAGGAAGAGACTCAAGTGCGACAGAGAGTCGCAGAACCCATGGGAGAAGAAGTAGGTCGAGGAGTGGTAGCCGACATCTTAGTCTCTCCCAAAGGCATTCTGATAGTAAGACACACAGTAGTTCAAGCCCATCCCCTACCAGAAAACACCGAAAATATGGAAAGGAGGAATCGAAAGGAGAGATGAACAAAATTAAACCTCCAACATTTGATGGAGAGCATAAGAAGGAGGAAGATGTTGAGATATGGTTGCTTGGCATGAAGAAATACTTCCAGCTGCAGAATTATTCTGCCCATGCATAAGGAAGAATTGCAATGTACCAGCTGAAAGGAAAAGCGTCCATGTGGTGGGATCAGTTTGTGCAGGTGCAGCACATTAGAGAGAAAGAGGTCACGTGGAAGGAGTTTAAGAGATATTTTGAGAAGAAATACCTGACTAAAAGATACTATGACAGAAAGATGAAGGAGTTCTTTGAACTCAAGCTAGGCAACATGAACATTGATGAGAATGAACGAAATTTTCTGGAACTACTGAAGTATGTTCCATTCATCAAAGACAAGGCTGTTAAAATTCAGAGGTATCTGAGTGGACTACCACCTTCCATTGGTGACAAGATTCAATACGATGATCCTAAGACCATGGAAGAAACCATAAGAAGTGAAAAAT
>JASDQU010686010.1:25062-39883 GCA_032191745.1 Picea mariana | reverse complement strand
TACTAGGGGATTTTCATATTTATCTACACTAGAGGTTGTCAGATCAATTTCATTTTTAACTTCTGGGAGAGCTAAACTTGGGTTAAGGGTTATAGGGGGGATTCATGTGAAGTTAGAGGTTCAAAATAAATCTCAGCCTTGGGTTGTGTGTACCTAAGCTGGTAGGCTGCAGTGGTTGGCTTAAGGGAACCTCTTGTTTTCAGTATTCTTTTGGGATCAGAAACGAGCGTGGTCTGTTTACCATCCGGGTTTTGTCTGGTGTTCCTTCGACCAGATGCCAGCTTACTTAAACATGGAGTCGCCAAGTGAATGATAAAAAAAAAAAATCCTTTAGAAGGTGTCCACTCTTTGTTCACTATCAAAGAGAAGAAACTTGCAAAAATGTCGTTCTCCCAGGGAAAAGGTTTCGTAACTTCCTCCCTGGCAACGACGCCAGAAAGATGTTGTTCTAGAGTCTGTACTTAATTCTAGAAAGTACAGGGTCTAGGTATCCAAAAGTGAGTAAAATATAAAAAGGGGAAGAATAAAACTTTAGGAAAAGAAGCTAAAGATGATTTCTAAGTTGTCTCTGTCTTGCTTCCAAATGTTCCTAGATGATTATATCCCATTCAATTGCGGCCCATGAACGTTCGAGTTCTACCCAGGTGATCACAGTTTTAAGTATGGTGTCAAAAAGGTTCAAAGCGATGCTGGTTTGATTGGATAGGCTGGGTTCAATGTTGGGCTGTCTTGCAATGGGCACAGTCATGGAGAAACAAAAATTGAAAAGAGGATTCAAGGTTTAAGATGCGACTTCAATTTTTTAACCGTATAAAAGAGAATTCCCGAATCCAATGTTAAAAGTAGAAAACAAACCAAAGGCCTTCTCCTATAACCGAATTAACTTTTTAAAGAATCGTGCATGAAATGTGAGAAAACATTAAGCTGTCGACAATGCGAGGCTCCTATCAAGGGAGAATCTCGCCCTGTAAATAGAAGAAGAAAAAGACAAGAAGAAATCTAACAAAGCATAAAATATAGAGATCTAAAAAGTTCACAGGTCTTGTACCTGCTGATAGACGATACAGAGGAAAAATTGCAAATGATTAGACGACTAAAAAGTTGGTCACCACAGTAGAGGTTATACTAAATTGTGGCTAAGCATTCATCATAAATATATATGCGAATTGAAATTTAATATAAAATAACAGAGGAAACAAAACTCATAACTCAGTCTTCATGGAATCAAGAATCTTTGCATTGATTTGTATTAATTTTCAAAACAAAAAAATCTCTATTACAATCAGCCAAAAAAGGTCCAGTCCCTTGTGCTCACTTCAAAATCCCCTATTTATACAAACTTCTAAACATTCGAATTTCAATCATTCCAGAAGTTTTCGGTTACAAAATGGGAATTTTAAGCATTTCATTTCTTTGTCTTTGTCCTCCTTCACGTGGGTAGAGCACCTTCCTTTATTTACTCTTCTTTCTCCAAAAATATAACAAAATAACACTTGTCGTCATTTGACGCCAGGCACCTGCCCTTTCGTCTACCCAATGCAATTGACACACTTTTCGATTAATTGGGCTATCAACTTTGAAGGCTCTGTTTGGTTGTTTGCCTCAACAGTGTAACAATCCTTTGCTAGCTATGACAACCTTTCTCCTACTTGTCGGTCTTCAGTGATGATAGAACATAGCTGTACACTTGGTTTTATTAACCATTTATTCACTTGGACAATATTAATCTGGCTTATTTGTGATATTTTAGCTTACTCCCTTTCCTCATTTTCCTTGATATCGAGGAAGTTATTGGCCGTATTGATTTGGCCCAGTGTCCTAGTGTCACTTTCCCTATCGAGATCCAACAAGCTTTCATCTATCAAGCCGAAAGTTTCTTCACAAGAGTTTCTCATTTCTTTGGCTCATTCTCTATTTTCTGATATACTATGCTTCCACGCCTTCAACAAGATATTTCCTCTGGTTTTCTTTGGGATGGAAAGTCTGGAACTACTAGCCACTTCCTTTTTCATCGTGGCTATAACCGCTTCTTAGAAAGCGACCCGAGCATCCCCAACTTCTCTTTCTCTCGAAGAAATGTCTTCCAACACTTGGTCAATGGTCTGGCAATGATTCTGGATGGCTTCCACTCTAGCAAGTAAATCTTGCTGAGCTACTGACACTCTTTTTCGGACCTTAATGGCTTGGGATTTGAATATCCCGATATCTATAACCTGGCTCTCGACATAATTCAACTTTACCTGTAACTACCTTATCAGTTCTTCTTGCTGGCTTACCCATGCTCGACTGATCTAGGCCAACTGATGTGTTTTCTTGAGGTCGGATCTGAGCTGCTTGATTTCATTTTGATCGACTGCTCTGGCTTGTTCCAAACTTGTGTTCACCTAATCTCTGGTATTTTCCTCTACTGTAGCCAGCTTAGCCTCCAATTTACTGATCAAGCGGTTCTTCCACTTTAACTGCTCCTTTAGAGATCCGACGAAATATTGGTTGGCTGTAGCAAAAGCCCCCAATGTCCCTGCTATCTGAGTGGGGAATTCCTCCTTTTTCATGGCCTTCCCATCAGATAGGATTTAAATTTTTTTGGATACTATGCCCTCTTCTCGGTAAATCTCTTGTTTCACGACAGTCTTTCTCTTCTTATCGAAGAAAAATTCATTCGGAGGAAACTCTTCTACAGAAATGGGCGTCAGTTCCTTGCTGAAAATCCATCCCGCATCAGGGGTCCCCTTCATGAACTGTAGGGGAGTGATAGAAGCGATGGGACTGCCAATTTCCTTGGATGGTTTTTGTGGGCTAACAATCATGTCTGGCTTGCTCGATGCGGGCGATGGCGTGACACTTACCCCTTGTGGGAGTAATTCTGCTTGGCTCTGGACTGACTCGCTCGGTGAAACCACTTCTGGGCTTTGTTCCTCTGGGTTGGCGATCTCGGCTTCCTGTTCCGAGTTCTTGGTTTCTTTTGTCTTTTCCTAATTTTCCTCCCAGTCAAGACCTGAATCCTTAGGGTCCTTGGATTTCGTTTGCTGTATATCTATGGTCTGTGGGTTCTTACCCTGTAAAACTGGGGAAAGGCAGCTCTACCGGTGTTCCTAAAACTTGAAAAGATCAGCCCTATCCCCAGGCGACAGGGCTTGAATCCAGCTTAGGACCTCGACATAGGATCTCGCATCTCGGAAGATGTCGTCATGAGGTGAGTTCTCATGTTCGTATCTTTTCAAGCCACAACTCGCCATGTGATTACTCATGACCTTATGTGGGTCATGTTTCCTGAACTTGATGTTGACTAATTTAAATTCCTCCAAGGCCATAGCCTCGGCTTTGGCGTGTTTGAAATCTAATAAAGAATATGTACTAAAATGAATAGGGAAGGATGACCATACCTTCTTCGAAAAACCTTTAAGTTCTTTGCTTATCCAACATGAATAGTGGTAGAGCATATGGGGGAACAGAGGTGCCAAAAACCCTGATGTATGAAAATTCTGCTTCTACATACCAGTCAGCCACACTACTCAAGTTGGCCACGCTGTTATCTGAAATCCTGGGTAGTGGGTTACCGAAGATGGAGACATGCATCGGTACCATTACCCAATTGAAAATCTCATATTTGAATTCTGTGGCCTTATCCTCCCAAAGTTTTGAGTGATAGACATGTATAGGCTCAACATTAGACGGAGTCCAACTCTAGCTCATTAGAGGGAAAGGCGTCATGAAACAAATAGCGTCCATGATGTAGGTGGAAATGAAAAATGAGGCTGTCTTCTCGCTCACCTTCTGCGCTCGATATTCTGTAATTCGAAAGGTTAGACTATCTGACAACATTTTGGCCCAGTCGAAAGAACAACCTTCAAAAACTGTATAAATCAGAGGCACCCAGGGGAGGAAAAAGTGTGTGGTGACCTCTCTCCCATACAACCTACAGGCCATCATTGCTATATACATGAATGGCGGCTCTAAAGAGGAGATTGAATAAATACCATTAGAATCTACCCTGAATTTTGCGGGGTGGGAAAACCAATCCCTTATCAGCTCGAGTAAGTTTCTGCCATATTGCTCACATTCCTTCTCCTTGAAACCTTCTAAAAACTCGGCAGTGTATGTGAAGTTTGGTGTGGGTGACAGCTGATACATTGCCTGCAAATGTGTCGATCTAAAAGTCCCAACCATCACCTTCTGTTCACTGATGATAGTCCTGGTCAGGATATCCACATGGTCTAGCGCCCATCTGATCATATCATAATAGGGAAGGATTCGTGGTCTTTCTGCTATTTTGTGCATCTCTGCTTGAATGACGATTTTTTATTTGGTGGCCAAATCATCCTTCTCGTTATCGCTGGAATCATCTGAACAATTCATCGATTCAGACTGAAGAATGTCGGAGATGTATGTCCAGGTTTTGACAGTATTAATACTTCAGGGTGAAGTATGGGAAACAACATCTGAGCCCTGACCTGAACTCTCGGCAGCCACCTTGGACACTTTTCGTGGAGCCATGATAGAAAAATCTGTGTTCAGATCTCCTGTAGTAAGAATTGTAATAACAGAAAGGAGTTATCTCGATGAAAAACAACTCTGCGCGAAAATAGAAATAAAATTGAACAAATAAAAGAAACTCCCTTGCTTTAATCTTTCAATTTTGCGTGAGTCCTTACTGACAGAACGGTCAAATCATTTAATGGAAAGATTTAGGCGTGAAACGAGATCTTATTTTTCATTAACTCATCAAGATTCAAATTAATGCCATAAATGCTTAAAAGATTTGTGAAAATAAAAAAATGTGGAAACATTCAAAAATCTCATCTGTAGACTGCGTACGTTAAAGGTCCTTTTAAGGCATTAATTAATTTAGTTAATTACTTTAACTTTGTACCTTCAACCCTCGAAATCTCTTTTCGGCGTTCACCGTCTCGGATAATTTCGTTCCTAGTCTTGGAAACCAAAATACCYAAAATTGCGATGGCGYGATTTAGTTAAAAAATCGTGATCTTACTTAAGTTCTTAATTAACCCATGCTTAATTAATAAAAATCACGACTTCGCGAMTCGGGGCTACGAAGGTATAGTTTTTTGGAAGAGCGATTACCGAGTCGCAAAACCCCGACAGTGCTTAACTAGGGTTTAAAGTGACTTACCCTTGAAACTAACCTGGGTGAACTTTTGAAACCGTTTTGTGACTTTTCATATCGATGTTTGGAAACCTTGCGGCTTGTAACTCTTGAAGTGTGAAAGCACGAGGTAATAAAAACTGATAGACTTTCTTAATGGTTAGGCGACGGTGACTTAGGACTATAACGACTATCGCCATTTCGCATGTCAGGGTAAACTTTTGATTGCAAGAATTATATTTCAACCACTTGTAAAAGGCGGCTCCAACATAGGCTCCAACTAGGGATCCTGTCTTATTGCGAGAGGGGAAGAACAGTAGACCACGTGCCTATATTGGGTGAATGGAGTCATTGGTTTCTTTCTGCGAAACTTGTTTTAGGAAGGGGATACAGAGGGAAAAAGAGATTTCATCTTTACCTCTGAAAAGAGTTTCAACATTCAATTGCATTCTAAACTCAGCTGCAACCCTTTCAATGACTTTCTCCTTCTCGATACTGAATTCAGGTCTGCTTTAAGATAATCAAAACCGTCTTAGGAAATTCAACAAATCCTGTGGACTTTAGCTTGCATCAAAATGAAGTAAATTTCATGTTTTTAATCTGGGGCTTCCTGTCTGAACTTGGGATGCAGATTCGGTTTCGAAAAAGGCTGGTTACCAGAGTAGAGTGAAAATTACATATGACAACCTTACAGATATCTTAGATATTGCTTCACTGCCAGCGAGCCTGTTCAGTACCCCGGTGAAGTTATCTGGCCCTTTTTACTGAATTTCCTTTCACCACTTCGAATCGTAATTATGCATTTAAATGCTGAGATGAGGGCAATCATTTATGAATTTCCTTTCATCGTCTTCTTGGACTAGGTGGGGGAAATAAAATATGAATTTACTTTCACCATTTGTCTTATATTTTACTTTTTAAAACACAAAGTGGGGGAATTCAGTTTGTGTAAGGCATACCAGGGATGATATCTGTGTAATATTTGCAGTGGAAGTCTGTCAACTTGCTTTGATTACTCGGGACCAACCTTCTCTTAACTTTCAAAACAACTTAGCCTGCAGGGAAAATGGGAAAAATTACTTCCAGGGGCCTTCCTTTGAGCAAGCCTCAGCCCTTCAAAGACTGTTAAAAAACCTAGAAGAGTTAGGATCAACCTACGCATAACTTTGTTTAGTAGGAGACTGAGGAGTTTATGAGGACTGTCTTACTTTCCAAGGTTTGCTTTACAACTTTCAAAGCTAAAACGTAACCTCTTCTTCCCCTGTAGGAAACCTGGAAAGGCGCTTGGATTTTTAAGAAGGTAAATCCAAGGACAAAAAAAGGGCGATGAAGAAAGGTCTGGAATTTGAAATACAAGGGCCATGGATTAAACCCAACTCTTGGAACCTTTTGTCTGAGACACTTTACTCTTTCTTCTTATTTTAATTACCTCTTATCTTTATCTAGGTGAAACTCTTCGGACCCAGAGTAAGAACTCATTCTTTTAATGACATATCATACTTATGATACCGTCACGACACTTTAGAGACCTTCGTTTAAAATACAGACCTCTTTGGAATTCGTACCTTTGTCTTGCCACTTCGTTCTCTTCTAAAATAACAAAAAATCTTTTCTATCACCTTTTTTCGGCGAATTTATTCTCCAATATATGATCATCTTTTTATTCCTTTCACTCATTTGGGATGCAAGCCAGGATCCTGTAAGGGAACAACATGAAAGAGTATCAGGGTTTTAAAAGAACTGAATGCATTAAAAATTTCGTATCTCTACTTCTAGAAAAACACTGACCTATTTTATTGGTGATGAAAGTAAACTTACCAAAGAAAAATTCTGAAATAAAAAAGGAAACACAAACCAGTATATACAGTGGAAATTTTGGAAACCATTTATTTCATATAGTGCTTTAAATAACACTCGTTAACAAGGGTGTTGAGGATTTTATCGTCCAAATTCTCTAATAGAAACCGATTTTTTCCTTCAGGAGCTGTGATTTTGAACAGTCCGTACCATATATGATCAAATTTACCATGTTTTGCTGAGTCTTCCTTCCTAGCATCCCATTTCAAAACCAAATCGTCGGGGAGAAATTCTTTGTCCTTGGCCTTACGATCGAATAACACTTTCATGTTGTCTTGGTATTTTTGCAACCTTTCGTCCACTTCGGCCCTATGCTATTGGACTTCAATCAGCTGGTTTATTATTCTTGTGACATGATTTGGTTGTTCTTTCTCATCTTGCCAAAGTTTCATTATGGGAAGCGCTAGATTTATAGGTAATACTACGTCGGTCCCATATACCATTTGGAAAGGAGAAGTGCCGATATACTTTTTTGTACCTATCCGATTTGCCCACAAAGTGTATTTCAAATGCACATGCCAAGGTTTTTTGTTTTCGCTCAATACTTTCTTAATTATAGTGATTAGACTCTAGTTTGGATACTCGGCTAGCCCATTTCCTTAGCAGTAATATGTCATGGAATGACCGAGCACTATATTATACTTTTGGAAAAAGCTGACCATAGCCATAGATTTAAATGCCTGGGCGTTATCTGTGACTATCTTTCGGGGGCAGCCGAATCTAGACAAAATGTTCCCTTCTAGGAAATCCATTACCACCGAATCCGTTGCCTTTCTAGTTGGAATAGCCTCCACCCATTTGGTGAAATAATCTGTAGTAGTCAGGATCCATTTATGTTGAGCGCCAGAATGAGGGTTAATTTCACCTATAAAATCTAGTCCGCATTGTTGAAAAGGGGCTTCCGTTTTGACCGGAACCAGTGGTAGCGCTGGGAGTTTATTCTTGCTTGCGAACAATTGATGAGGGTTACAAGCCTGACTTTGGCGCTGATGTCTGAGAATAGTTTGGGCCAATAATATCCTTCCCTCAAGATCTTATAATCCGTTTCTCTCCAGGCATGATGTCCTCCACACACTCCTTCGTGAAATTCGTTTATGACCTTCTCTTTTTCTGATTCAATCAAACAAACCAACATGAAGCTTAGTGGGTCCTTCCAATACAATTGGTTTTCGGATATACAGTACTTCACCG
Organism: Picea mariana; assembly: GCA_032191745.1. Lineage (NCBI taxonomy): Eukaryota > Viridiplantae > Streptophyta > Pinopsida > Pinales > Pinaceae > Picea > Picea mariana. The sequence goes on along the minus strand of JASDQU010686010.1, from coordinate 31,731 downwards.
CATGCAGCTTCAATGTCATGACTTTATATGGGGATAAGTCACTTGGGCATTTCAAGGTCAGCAGGTAGGACACTATGTCTTTATATCAATCTGATGAGGCAAACTTCTCTTCGATTCTGATTGCAGTTATTTGTTCATAAGCTCGTTCATGTCCACACACTCTTCACATCCCTGTAGGCCATTTATTCCAAGGGCTCTGGAAATTTGATTCAGCTAAGAGCTTAGCCAAACCTTGTCCTTTTACTAGTCTCGTTGGTTTTATTTCCAGATCAAATTCTTGAATTTTAGCATGCCACCGTCCCCTTTTCCCATCACTATCGGACTAAACCAAAATGTCTTTTACAGAACTGGTGGGTACATACACAATTACCTTGGAATGTAGCATGTAGGTTTTGAAAGCTTTTAACGCCTTCACCATAGCATATTCTTGCTTTTCTATTATATCGTATCTGAGTTCAGCATCTCTAAGACTTTTGCTAAAAAAGGCTATTGGTTGCTCGAAACCTTCTTCATTTTTCTGGAGGAGTACCGCGACAAGTGTGTGTTCGGATGCGAACGAGAAAATCAGAAAATCTTTTAGATAATCAGGGCTTGCCAGTATGGGTGCCTCACTTATAACCTTCTTGATGCGTGCAAATGATGCTTTGGCTTCTGCTGTCCATTTCACTTCGTTGTTCTTCTTTAGCATATCTGTGATCAACTTCACGATTTCAACAAAGTTTGGGATAAATCTCCTCAAAAAATTTATTTTTCCTAAGAATGACTGAATATCTTTTACATTCCTAGGGATATTTATGGTGTCTATAGCTTCAACCCTCTTAGGATCAATTTTAATTCTGTCTCGAGACACAATATGGCCCAAGAGTTTACCTTATTGCATAGAAAAGTGAGACTTTTTGGGGTTTAAGGACAAACCAAACCTGCGGCATTTCTCAAACGTCTACTTGAGATGTATCAGATGATCTTCATCAGATTTAGAAAAAACAGTTAGATCATCAATATAGATAACCACAAATTTGTCCCTTTCGCCGATGAAAGCGATATCCATAGCATGTTGGAAAGTAGCACCTGCATTCATTAAACCAAAAGGCATCTTGTCATACATAAATGTACCCCAAGGGGTGGTGAAGGCTATTTTTTCTTTATCGTGCTCATTGACAGCAGTTTGATTGTACCCGAAAAACCCATCGATCATCAACATCCTATTTTCCCCAACTACTTTTTCTAAAATGTGATCCATTTTGGGTAGAGGATAATTGTCTTTGAGGGAGGACTTATTTAGATTTCTAAAATCAACACACAGCCTGATCTCCCCAATTTTTTTTCTAACTGAGACCAGGTTTGCTACCCAGTCAAACTATCTCAGTGGTACGATTATTTTTGCGTCTAGGAGTTTTTTGACTTTCCTTTCAACCACGGGCAATAAAATAGGATTGATTTGTCTGAGTTTTTGTCTAAAAGGTTTGACACAAGGTTTTAGGGGTATCTTGTATTCAATCACAGTGGTGTCATAGGTTCTCAGCTCTTCGTATGACCAAGCGAAAACGTATTTATACCGCCCGAGTAAGTCTTTATACTTGCTTTTTACCTCAGGAGGAAGGTACCTTGATATTTTTACTATCCTAGGCCCCTCTTCGGTCCCTATGTCCTAGTCTTCAACCTCTTCTAGTTGGGGTTGCAAAATAGATTTTAAGGGCATATCATTTTGGTCGAACAATCTCTCCAGAGGGATTAGCCCCTTTGGAATCTAATTGTTCTTTAAAAACAACATGCGATGATTAGCGATCTTTTCTTGGAACCCCTAAGGATCCTCTCCCTCTTGCATGATCCATGTGTGGTCATTTTGGTTTTCTTGGTCAATGTGAGTTTCGAAAAAGTCGTCCACCATCTCGAGGAACTTCCTGATTTGTTCGTCATCTTCAAACACTTGCCAGTGTTGGATGTTGTTTGGTATGGAAGGTCTGTTTCTCACTTCTACATGGTACCTTAGTTTGAAAGCTGTAGGGGGGATGAACGTTGAGGCTTCTTTGGCTAATGAATCAGCTTGCAAGTTTTCAGAATGTGGGATGAAATGAACGTTTACCGACGAGAAGAAATTTTCTATTAAATCCCAGGCGCAATTTCTGTAAGATCTTAATCTTGGGTGTTTGGCCTGGTATTGCCAATTTATCTGTTTCACTATCAACTTTGCGTCTCCGTATACTTCCAAGTTCTTTATGTTTAGTTTCCTGGCAGCTTCCAACCCTCAGACTAGAGCCTCATACTCACATACGTTATTGGTGTAGTCTATATCCCACTGAAGCTTATAAGAGAAAGGAATAACAAATTCATTCTCAGTTGCTACAAACAATACTCCTGCACCCGATCCTTCATATGACAAGGCACCGTCAAAAAACATTTTCCAAATTCCAGTGCTATACATATTTTCGTCTATATTTCCTGATCCATTTTCATTTATGTAATTGTCTTCTATACAACCATTTACACCATCATCAAAAGACAAAATACAATTCCCTAGATCTTGATCGGCAACATAAATAGGATAATTGTTAGGATTCTGTGGGTTGCTCACTGTGTATGCTAGCCTCGTTTCCCTGTATAGCCGAGTAAATTTTCCACCAAACATAGGAATCCTGGCATAGGTCATTTCTAGTTGAAGAGACCCCCCAAGTTTGGCTCCCCACAACCTAGATAGTAGCAAGCCATACTTCAGAGGTATATTGACGATAACTACATCCATCAGGACACTTTTCACCGAAACCTGTGCAAGGGTGACTACTATGTCTTTTATCATACCCATGCACTTAACTCTCCTTGAATTGAAAGAGTAGAGGTCTCCATAAGGCCTGGTGATCTTGAGGCCTAGTCTGTCCATAATAGACTTGGGCATCACATTATGCGAGGCTCCAAAATCTAGCATGCAGTTATGCAGTAGTCGATCATGCACATTTAGGGTAATATAGAAGGGAGCGATGGTGTCTCTGACACCCTCTAAATGTGGACCAAAAGTGATATTAGGCTTATCATCTTCCAAGTTTATCATGTCAGAGTGACTTTATGGATCCGAAAAACCTATCATTTTGGTTATCTGATTTTGATACACATGATTCTTTGCTAACTGGACCAGAGGGATTGGTATTTTGATCTTATTTATCTCATTTTCAAGGTTGAACCCTCCACTACCTTTTTCCATTTCTCTGGTTGAAAACTCAGACTCCTTCTTTTCTAACTTATTTGTTTGTGCTGATTTATTTCCTGTGAGTTTATTTACCGGTATATGTGTTTCAACTGTCTTAGTTTCTTTTGCTTGGGTCTTAGCCTCCTTTACTTTGAGATTCTGTGAATCTATCCCTTTTATTTTGCTATTAGGTATCTCGGTCTCTTTTGGGGCGGGCTCGTATATTTCATCTCTTGGGAGAATTTTCTTGGGTTGAGGAGTCGACGCGGGTTTGTTTCTAGGCCTCAGGTTGTACTTAGGTTGGACCTCAGCCATTATAGAATCGGTCACTTCATGATAGACAGAAACATCAGTGTTGTTTATGTCATCATCTTTATTTGACGATTGCTGAGTGTTCAAGGACTTCTCGCAATCTTCTTTAGTTAAATAAGGCTATGTGTAGTCGTCACCTAAATTTGTCACATCTTCTTCCATATCCTCAAAATCTTGCAGGTCGTTTCCTCCTATAAAATTTTCATTTTTTAAAGGGGTTTGAATTTTCTGGTCTTCATTTTTAATCTATATTTGTTGATTTTGAGGGTTGGGGTTTGTTCTGAATTCCCTCTTAACAAAAGGATCTTCCTTGGATTGATCTAGCTCCATTCTGAAAATATTATTTGATAACTCTTTAATTATCCTAGCCATGTCATTCATTTTATCATCTGAGTATCTATTGGGCCCTGAGGGTCCCGCTTGTTCCCTAAAACGTTTGGTTTCTCGGTTTCCCGTTTCCACTTTTGTTTTTAATTTTCCAGAAGCCATCATGTTAGATTCGATCTCTATGGCATCATATTTCATTTGGGTCAGGGTAGCCCCTCTCCTTTCTCTCAAAATAAGTGCGAAATCGGGTTTGAAGGCTCTTGCAAAGGTTACTTTGGTTGCAGGTTGGGATGGTTTAACTTCGACTAGGATCTTATTATATAACTTGTTAAACCTTTGAATAAATTCCATTACAGTTTCCGATTTTTTTTTTTTTAAAGACCCGAACTCTGTCAAATAATACAAATGGTCTTTTCTTTCGCTCCACTATCTAAGAAAAGAGTCTTATAGGGCATCATAGGATAATATCGAACCTACGGGTAGGCTTCAAAACCAAGTTTGTACCTGTCCTTTGAAATTCTAAACAAATAACCTCGAATATACGTCTTCATGTTCGAGACCTAGGATATCTGTGAACTGATCAAAGAAATTTATATGTTATGTCGCAGTTAGGTCCCCTTCCCCTATAAATTTAGGTAAGTTTTTCATGTAGTTTTCAGGAAGGTCGTGAAGAGGGACATGCAGGACCAGAGGCACATATCTGGTAGCTACTTTAGTGAAAACTCTGGGAGGTAGGGGCGGCCCTTGGCCCCCCCCTCCTCCTCCTGGAGCCCCTCCACCCCCTCCTCCTAAAACCCCTCCACCTCTCCCTCCGGCATCCACCATTGGTAGTATTGGATAGGAAAACAATGCATTATACAAAGGGTTCTGGAACACTAAAAGCAAATCTTTAGCTCCTTTGAGAGACGAAAAAACTGAAGAAGGGTGAAAAGGGATGCGAGGACTTGGTTCCTCATATTTGCAAGAGATGTAATCATGGGAACCCGTGGGAGTGGAATCCGAGTATATGGTATACTCTTCGAGATTCGGCGAGGTCGTGAAATCTAACTGAAGGGTCGGTAGGATATTGATCATTGATAAATTTATTGGGGGATTTTCACCTTTATCTACGCCAGAGGTTGTCAGATGAATTTCATTTTTAACTTCAGGGAGAGATAAAATTGGGTTGAGGGTTATAGGGGGGGATTCGTGTGAATTTAGAGGTTCAAAATAAATCTCGGCCTTGGGTTGTGTGTACTTAAGCTGGTAGGCCATAGTGGTTGGCTTAAGGGAACCTCTTGTTTTCAGTATTCTTTCGGGATCGGAAATGGGCATGGTTTGTTTACCATCCATATTTTGTCTGGTTTTCCTTCGACTGGATGCTAGCTTACTTAAATGTGGAGTCACCAAGTGAATGATAAAAAAAAATCCTTTAGAACGTGTCCACTCTTTGTTCACTATCAAAGAGTAGAAACTTGAAAAAATGTCATTCTCCTAGGGAAAAGGTTTCGTAACTTCCTCCCCGACAATGGCGCCAGAAAGATGTTGTTCCAGAGTCTGTACTTAAGGCTAGAAAGTACAAGGTCTAGGCATCCAAAAGTGAGTAAAATATAAAAAGGGGAAGAATCAACCTTTAGGAAAAGAAGCTAAAGCTGATTTCTAAGTTGTCTCTGTCTTGTTTCCAAATGTTCCTGGATGCTTATATCCCGTTCAATTGCGGCCCATGAACGTTCGAGTTCTACCTGGGTGATGGCAGTTTTAAGTATGGTGTCAAAAAGGTTCAAAGCGATGCTGGTTTGATCCGATAGGCTGGGTTCAATGTTGGGCTGTCTTGCAATGGGCACAGTCACGGAGAAACAAAAATTGAAAAGAGGATTCAAGGTTTAAGATGCTACTTCAATTTTTCAACCGTATAAAAGAGAATTTCTGAATCTGATGTTAAAAGTAGAAAACAAACCAAAGGCCTTCTCTTATAACTGAATTAACTTTTTAAAGAATTGTGTAAGAAATGTGAGAAAACATTAAGTTGTCGACAATGCGAGGCTCCTATCAAGGGAGAATCTCGCCCTGTAAACAGAAGAAGAAAAAGACAAGAAGAAATCTGACAAAGCATAAAATATAGAGCTCTAAAAAGTTCACAGGTCTTGTACTTGCTGATAGCCGATACAGAGGAAAAACTGCAAATGATTAGATGACTAAAAATTTGGTCACCATAGTAGAGGTTGTACTAAATTGCGGCTAAGCATTCATCAGAAATATATATGCGAAATGAAATTTAATATAGGATAACAGAGGGAAAAAAACTCATAATTCAGTCTTCACGGAATCACGAATCTTTAGATTTCTTTGTATTAATTTTCAAAAGGAAAAATTCTCTATTACAATTGACCAAAAAAGGTCCAGCCCCTTGTGCTCACTTCAAAATCCCCTATTTATACAAACTTCTAAACATTCGAATTTCAATCGTTCCAGAAGTTTTCGGTTACAAAATGGGAATTTTAAGAATTTCATTTCTTTGTCTTTGTCCTCCTTCATGTGGGAATATCACCTTCCTTTCTTTACTCTTCTTTCTCCAAAAATAGAACAAAATAACACTTGTCGTCATTTGACGCCAGACACCTGCCCTTTCGTCTGCCCAATGCAATTGACACACTTTTTGATTAATTGGGCTATGAACTTTGAAGGCTTTGTTTGGTTGTTTGCCTCAATAGTGTAACAATCCTTTGCTAGCTGTGGCAACCTTTCTCCTACTTGTCGGTCTTCAGCAATGATAGAACATAGTTGTACACTTGGTTTTATTAACCATTTATCCACTTGGACAATATCAATCTGGATTATCTGTGATATTTCAACCTGCTCCCTTTCCTCATTTT
>JASDQU010686010.1:9839-25012 GCA_032191745.1 Picea mariana | reverse complement strand
GAATTCAGTTTGTGTAAGGCATACCAGGGATGATATCTGTGTAATATTTGCAGTGGAAGTCTGTCAACTTGCTTTGATTACTCGGGACCAACCTTCTCTTAACTTTCAAAACAACTTAGCCTGCAGGGAAAATGGGAAAAATTACTTCCAGGGGCCTTCCTTTGAGCAAGCCTCAACCCTTCAAAGACTGTTAAAAAACCTAGAAGAGTTAGGATCAACCTACACATAACTTTGTTTAGTAGGAGACTGAGGAGTTTATGAGGACTGTCTTACTTTCCAAGGTTTGCTTTACAGCTTTCAAAGCTAAAACGTAACCTCTTCTTCCCCTGTAGGAAACCTGGAAAGGCGCATGGATTTTTAAGAAGGTAAATCCAAGGACAAAAAAAAGGCGATGAAGAAAGGTCTGGAATTTGAAATACAAGGGCCATGGATTAAACCCAACTCTTGGAACCTTTTGTATAAGACACTTTACTCTTTCTTCTTATTTTAATTACCTCTTATCTTTATCTAGGTGAAACTCTTAGGACTGAGAGTAAGAACTCATTCTTTTAATGACATATCATACTTATGATACTGTCACGACACTTTAGAGACATTCGTTTGAAATACAGACCTCTTTGGAATTCGTACCTTTGTCTTGCCACTTCATTCTCTTCTAAAATAACGAAAAATCTTTTCTATCACCTGTTTTCGGCGAATTTATTCTCCAATATATGATCATCTGTTTATTCCTTTCACTCGTTTGGGCTGCAAGCCAGGATCCTGGAAGGGAACAACACGAAATAGTATCAGGGTTTTAAAAGAACTGAATGCGTTAAAAATTTCGTATCTCTACTTCTAGAAAAACACTGACCTATTTTATTGGTGATGAAAGTAGACTTACAAAGAAAAATTCTGAAATAAAAAAGAAAACACAAACCAGTATATACAGTGGAAATTTTGGAAACCATTTATTGCATATAGTGCTTTAAATAACACTCGTTAACAAGGGCATTGAGGATTTTATCGTCCAAATTCTCTAATAGAAACCGATTTTTTCCTTCAGGAGCTGTGATTTTGAACGGTTCGTACCATATATGATCAAATTTACCATGTTTTGCTGAGTCTTCCTTCCTAGCATCCCATTTCAAAACCAAATCGTTGGGGATAAATTCTTTGTCCTTGGCCTTTCGATCAAATAACACTTTCATGTTGTCCTGGTATTTTTGCAGTCTTTCATCCACTTCGGCCCTATGCTGTTGGACTTCAATCAGCTGGTTTATTCTTCTTGTGACATGATTTGGTTCTTCTTTCTCATCTTGCCAAAGTTTCATTATGGGAAGCGCTAGATTTATAGGTAATACTATGTCGGTCCCATATACCATTTGGAAAGGAGAAGTGCCGATAGACTTTTTTGTACCTATCCGATTTGCCCACAAAGCGTATTTCAAATGCACATGCCAAGGTTTTTTGTTTTCGCTCAATACTTTCTTAATTATAGTGATTAGACTCTTGTTTGAATACTCGGCTAGCCCATTTCCTTAGCAGTAATATGTCGTGGAATGACCGAGCACTATATTATACTTTTGGAAAAAGATGACCATAGCCATAGATTTAAATGCCTGGGCGTTATCTGTGACTATCTTTCGGGGGTAGCCGAATCTAGACAAAATGTTCTCTTCTAGGAAATCCATTACCACCGAATCCGTTGGCTTTCTAGTTGGAATAGCCCCCACCCATTTGGTGAAATAATTTGTAGTAGTCAGGATCCATTTATGTTGAGTGCCAGAATGAGGGTTAATTTCCCCTATAAAATCTAGTCCCCATTGTTGAAAAGGGGCTTCTGTTTTGACCGAAACCAGTGGTAGCGCTGGGAGTTTGTGCTTGCCTGTGAACAATTGATGAGGGTTACAAGCTCTGACTTTGGCGCTGATGTCTGAGAATAGTTTGGGCCAATAATATCCTTCCCTCAAGATCTTATAATCCATTTCTCTCTAGGCGTGATGTCCTCCACACACTCCTTCGTGAAATTCGTTTATGACCTTCTCTTTTTCTGATTCAATCAAACAAACCAACATGAAGCTTAGTGGGTCCTTCCAATACAATTGGTTTTTGGATATACAGCACTTCACCGCATGCAGCTTCAACATCCTGGCTTTAGATGGGGATAAGTCACTTGGGCATTTCAAGGTCAGAAGGTAGGACACTATGTCTTTATATCAATCTGATGAGGCAAAATTCTCTTTGATTCTGATTGCAGGTATTTGTTCATAAGCTCGTTCATGTCCCCACACTCTTCACATCCCTGTAGGCCATTTATTCCAAGGGATCTGAAATTTGATTCAGCTAAGAGCTTAGCCAAACCTTGTCCTTTTACTAGTCTCGTTGGTTTTATTTCCAGATCAAATTCTTGAATTTTAGCCGCCGTCCCCTTTTCCCATCACTATCGGACTAAACCAAAATGTCTTTTACATAACTGGTGGGTACATATGCAATTACCTTGGAATGTAGCACGTAGGTTCTGAAAGCTTTTAACGCCTTCACCATAGCATATTCTTTCTTTTCTATTATATTGTATCTGAGTTTAGCATCTCTAAGACTTTTGCTAAAAAATGCTATTGGTTGCTCGAAACCTTCTTCATTTTTCTGGAGGATTACCACGACAAGTGTGTGTTTGGATGCGAACGAGAAAATCAGAAAATCTTTTAGATAATCAGAGCTTGCCAGTATGGGTGCCTCACTTATAACCTTCTTGATGCGTGCAAACGATGCTTTGGCTTCTTCTATCCATTTCACTTCGTTGTTCTTCTTTAGCATATCTGTGATCAACTTCACGATTTCAACAAAGTTTGGGATACATGACTGAATATATTTTACATTCCTAGGGATATTTATGGTGTCTATAGCTTCAACCCTCTTAGGATCAATTTTAATTCCGTCTCGAGACACAATATGGCCCAAGAATTTACCTTCTTGCATAGAAAAGTGAGACTTTTTGGGGTTTAAGGACAAACCAAACCTGCGGCATTTCTCAAACGTCTGCTTGAGATGTATCAAATGATCTTCATCAGATTTAGAAAAAACAGTTAGATCATCAATATAGATAACCACAAATTTGTCCCTTTCGCCGATGAAAGCGATATCCATAGCATGTTGGAAAGTAGCACCTGCATTCATTAAACCAAAAGTCATCTTGTCATACATAAATGTACCCCAAGGGGTGGTGAAGGCTATTTTTTCTTTATCGTTCTCATTGACAACAGTTTGATTGTACCTGAAAAACCCGTCGATCATCGACATCCTATTTTCCCCAACTACTTTTTCTAAAATGTGATCCATTTTGGGTAGAGGATAATTGTCTTTGAGGGAGGACTTATTTAGATTTCTAAAATCAACACACAGCCTGATCTCCCCAATTTTTTTTCTAACCGAGACCAGGTTTTCTACCCAGTCAGAGTATCTTAGTGGTACGATTATTTTTGTGTCTAGGAGTTTTTTGACTTCCCTTTCGACCACGGGCAATAAAATAGGATTGATTTGTCTGAGTTTTTGTCTAAAAGGTTTGACACAAGGTTGTAGGGGTATCTTGTGTTCAATCACAGTGGTGTCATAGGTTCTCAGCTCTTCGTATGACCAAGCAAAAACGTATTTATACTGCCCGAGGAAGTCTTTATACTTGCTTTTTACCTCAGGAGGAAGGTACCTTGATATTTTTACTATCCTAGGCCCCTCTTCGGTCCCTATGTCCTAGTCTTCAACCTCTTCTGGTTGGGGTTGCAAAACATATTTTAAGGGCATATCATTTTGGTCAAACAATCTCTCCAGAGGGATTAGCCCCTTTGGAATCTAATTGTTCGTTAAAAACAACATGCGATGATTAGCGATCTTTTCCTGGAACCCCTGAGGATCCTCTCCCTCTTGCATGATCCATGTGTGGTCATTTTGGTTTTCTTGGTCAATGTGAGTTTCGACGAAGTCGTCCACCATCTCGAGGAACTTCCTGATTTGTTCGTCATCTTCAAACACTTGCCAGTGTTGGATGTTGTTTGGTATGGAAGGTCTGTTTCTCACTTCTACGTGGTACCTTAGTTTGAAAGCTGTAGGGGGGATGAACGTGGAGGCTGCTTTGGCTAATGAATCAGCTTGCAAGTTTTCAGAATGTGGGATGAAATGAACGTTTACCGACGAGAAGAAATTTTCTATTAAATACCAGGCGCAATTCCTGTAAGATATTAATCTTGGGTGTTTGGCCTGGTATTGCCAATTTATCTGTTTCACTATCAACTTTGCGTCTCCGTATACTTCCAAGTTCTTTATGTTTAGTTTCCTGGCAGATTCCAACCCTAAGACTAGAGCCTCATACTCACATATGTTATTGGTGTAGTCTATATCCCACTGAAGCTTGTAAGAGAAAGGAATAACAAATTCATTCTCAGGTGCTACAAATAATACTCCTACACCCGATCCTTCATATGACAAGGCACCATCAAAAAACATTTTTCAAATTCTAGTGCTATACATATTTTCGTCTATCTTTCTTGATCCATTTTCATTTATGTAATTGTCTTCTGTACAACCATTTACACCATCATCAAAAGACAAAATACAATTCCCTAGATCTTGATCGGCAACATAAACAAGATAATTGTTAGGATTATGTGGGTCGCTCACTGTGTATGCTAGCCTCGTTTCCCTGTATAGCCGAGTAAATTTTCCACCAAACATAGGAATCCTGGCGTAGGTCATTTCTAGTTGAAGAGACCCCCCAAGTTTGGCTCCCCACAACCTATATAGTAGAAAGCCATACTTCGGAGGTATATCGATGATAACTACATCCATCAGGATGATTTTCACCGAAACCTGTGCAAGGGTGACTACTATGTCTTTTATCATACCCATGCACTTAACTCTCCTTGAATTGAAAGAGTAGAGGTCTCCATAAGTCCTGGTGATCTCGAGGCCTAGTCTGTCCATAATAGACTTGGGCATCACATTATGCGAGGCTCCAGAATCTAGGATGCATTTATGCAGTAGTCGATCATGCACATTTAGGGTAATATAGAAGGGAGTGATGGTGTCTCTGACACCCTCTAAATGTGGACCAAAAGTGATATTAGGCTTATCATCTTCCAAGTTTATCATGTCAGAGTGACTTTATGGATCCGAAAAACCTATCATTTTGGTTATCTTCTTTTGATACACAGGATTCTTTGCTAACTGGACCAGAGGGATTGGTATTTTAATCTTATTTATCTCATTTTCAAGGTTGAACCCTCCACTACCTTTTTCCATTTCTCTGGTTGAAAACTTAGACTCCTTCTTTTCTAACTTATTTGTTTGTGCTGATTTGTTTCCCGTGAGTTTATTTACCGGTATATGTGTTTCAACTGTCTTAGTTTCTTTTGCTTGGGTCTCAGCCTCCTTTACTTTGAGATTCTGCGAATCTATCCCTTTTAATTTGCTATTAGGTATCTCGGTCTCTTTTGGGGCGGGCTCGTATATTTCACCTCTTGGGAGAATTTTCTTGGGTTGAGGAGTCGACGAGGGTTTGTTTCTAGGCCCCAGGTTGTACTTAGGTTGGACCTCAGCCATTATAGAGTCGGTCACTTCATGATAGACAGAAACATCAATGTTGTTTATGTCATCATCTTTATTTGACGGTTGCTGAGTGTTCAAGGACTTCTCGCAATATTCTTTAGCTAAATAAGGCTATGTGTAGTCGTCACCTAAATTTGTCACATCTTCTTCCATATCCTCAAAATTTTGCAGGTCGTTTCCTCCTATAAAATTTTCATTTTTTAAAGGAGTTTGAATTTTCTGGTCTTCATTTTTAATCTATATTTGTTGATTTTGAGGGTTGGGGTTTCTTCTGAATTCCCTCTTAACAAAAGGATGTTCCTTGGATTGATCTAGCTCCATTCTAGAAATCTTATTTGATAACTCTTTAATTATCCTAGCCATGTCATTCATTTTATCATCTGAGTATCTATTAGGTCCTGAGGGTCCCGCTTGTTCCCTAAAACGTTTGGTTTCTCGGTTTCTCGGTTTCCTGTTTCCACTTTTGTTTTTAATTTTCCAGAAGCCATCATGTTAGATTCGATCTCTATGGCATCATATTTCATTCGGGTCAGGGTAGCCCCTCTCCTTTCTCTCAAAAGAAGTGAGAAATCGGGTTTGAAGGCTCCCGCAAAGGTTACTTTGGTTGCAGGTTGGGATGGTTTAACTTCGACTGGGATCTTATTATATAACTTGTTAAATCTTCGAATAAATTCCATTACAGTTTCCAATTTTTTTTTTTTAAAGACCCGAACTCTGTCAAATAATACAAATGGTCTTTTCTTTCGCTCCACTATCTAAGAAAAGAGTCTTCTAGGGCATCGTAGGATAATATCGAACCTACGGGTAGGATTCAAAATGAAGTTTGTACCTGTCCTTTGAAATTCTGAACAAATACCCTCGAATATACGTCTTCATGTTCGAGACCTAGGATATCTGCGAACTGATAAAGAAATTTATATGTTTTGCCGCAGTTAGGTCCCCTTCCCCTATAAATTTAGGTAAGTTTTTCATGTAGTTTTCAGGAAGGTCGTGAAGAGGGACATGCAGGACCAGAGGCGCATATCTGGTAGCTAATTTAGCGAAAAATCTGGGAGGCAGGGGCGGCCCTTGGCCCCCCCCTCCTCCTCCTAGAGCCCCCCCACCTCCTCCTCCTAAAACCCCTCCACCTCTCCCTCCAGTGTCCACCATTGGTAGTATTGGATAGGAAAACAGTGCATTATACAAAGGGTTCTGGAACACTAAAAGCAAATCTTTAGCTCCTTCGAGAGATGAAAAAACTGAAGAAGGGTGAAAAGGGATGCGAGGACTTGGTTCCTCAGATTTGCAAGAGATGTAATCATGGGAACCCGTGGGAGTGGAATCCGAGTATATGGTATACTCTTCGAGATTCGGCGAGGTCGGGAAATCCAACTGAAGGGTCGGTAGGATATTGATCGCTAATAAATTTGTTGGGGGATTTTCACCTTTATCTACGCCAGAGGTTGTCAGATGAATTTCATTTTTATCTTCAGGGAGAGATAAAATTGGGTTGAGGGTTATAGGGGGGGATTCGTGTGAAGTTAGAGGTTCAAAATAAATCTCGGCCTTGGGTTGTGTGTACCTAAGCTGGTAGGCTGTAGTGGTTGGCTTAAGGGAACCTCTTGTTTTCAGTATTCTTTCATGATCGGAAACGGGCATGGTTTGTTTACCATCCAGATTTTGTCTGGTTTTCCTTTGACCGGATGCCAGCTTACTTAAATGTGGAGTCACCAAGTGAATGATAAAAAAAATTCCTTTAGAACGTGTCCACCCTTTGTTCACTATCAAAGAGTAGAAACTTGCAAAAATGTCATTCTCCTAGGGAAAAGGTTTCGTAACTTCCTCCCCGGCAATGGCGCCAGAAAGATGTTGTTCCAGAGTTTGTACTTAAGGCTAGAAAGTACAAGGTCTAGGCATCCAAAAGTGAGTAAAATATAAAAAGGGGAAGAATCAACGTTTAGGAAAAGAAGCTAAAGATGATTTCTAAGTTGTCTCTGTCTTGCTTCCAAATGTTCCTGAATGCTTATATCCCGTTCAATTGCGGCCCATGAACGTTCGAGTTCTACCCGGGTGATGGCAGTTTTAAGTATGGTGTCAAAAAGGTTCAAAGCAATGATGGTTTGATCTGATAGGCTAGGTTCAATGTTGGGCTGTCTTGCAATGGGCACAGTCACGGAGAAACAAAAATTGAAAAGAGGATTCAAGGTTTAAGATGCTACTTCAATTTTTCAACCGTATAAAAGAAAATTTCTAAATCCGATGTTAAAAGTAGAAAACAAACCAAAGGCCTTCTCTTATAACTGAATTAACTTTTTAAAGAATCGTGTAAGAAATGTGAGAAAACATTAAGCTGCCGACAATGTGAGGCTCCTATCAAGGGAGAATCTCGCCCTGTAAACAGAAGAAGAAAAAGACAAGAAGAAATATGACAAAGCATAAAATATAGAGATCTAAAAAGCTCACAGGTCTTGTACTTGCTGATAGCCGATACAGAGGAAAAACTGCAAATGATTAGATGACTAAAAAGTTGGTCACCACAGTAGAGGTTGTACTAAATTGCGGCTAAGCATTCATCAGAAATATATATGCGAAATGAAATTTAATATAGGATAACAGAGGGAAAAAAACTCATAATTCAGTCTTCACGGAATCACGAATCTTTAGATTGCTTTGTATTAATTTTCAAAAGGAAAAATTTTCTATTACAATTGACCAAAAAAGGTCCAGCCCCTTGTGCTCACTTCAAAATCCCCTATTTATACAAACTTCTAAACATTCGAATTTCAATCGTTCCAGAAGTTTTCGGTTACAAAATGGGAATTTTAAGCATTTCATTTCTTTGTCTTTGTCCTCCTTCATGTGGGAATAGCACCTTCCTTTCTTTACTCTTCTTTCTCCAAAAATAGAACAAAATACCACTTGTCGTCATTTGACGCCAGACACCTTCCCTTTCATCTGCCCAATGCAATTGACACACTTTTTGATTAATTGGGCTATGAACTTTGAAGACTTTGTTTCGTTTTTTGCCTCAATAGTGTAACAATCCTTTGCTAGCTGTGGCAACCTTTCTCCTACTTGTCGGTCTTCAGCAATGATAGAACATAGTTGTACACTTGGTTTTATTAACCATTTATCCACTTGGACAATATCAATCTGGATTATCTGTGATATTTCAACCTGCTCCCTTTCCTCATTTTCTTTGATATCGAGGAAGTGCTTGGCTGTATTGATCTGGCCCAGTGTCCCAACATCACTTTCCCTATCAAGATCCAACAAGCTTTCATATATCAAGCCAAAAGTTTCTTCACAAGAGTTTCTCATTTCTTTGGCTCGTTCTCTGTTTTCTGATATACTATACTCCCATGCCTTCAACAAGATATTTCCTCCAGTTTGCTCTGCTATGGAAAGTCTGGAACTACTAGCCACTTCCTTTTTTGTCGTGGCTATAAACGCTTCTTGGAAAGCGACCCGAGCAACCCCAACTTCTCTTTCTCTCGAAGAAATGTCTTCCAACACTTGGTCAATGGTCTGGCAATGATTTTGGATGGCTTCCACTTTAGCAGGTAAATCTTGCTGAGCTACTGACACTCTTTTTCGGGCCTCAATGGCTTGGGATTTGAATATCCTGATATGTATAACCTGGCTCTCGGCAGAATTCAACTTTACCTATAACTGCCTTATCAGTTATTTTTGCTGGCTTACCTGTGCTCGACTGATCTAGGCCAACTGATGTGTTTTCTCTAGATCAGATCTGAGCTCCTCAATTTCCTTTGGATCGGCTTCTTTGGCTTGTTCCAAACCCATGTTGACCTGATCTCTGGCATTTGCCTCTGCTGTAGCCAACTTAGCCTCCAATTTACTGATCAAGCGGTTCTTCTGCTTTAACTACTCCTTTAGAGATCTGATGGAATATTAGTTGGCTGTAGAAAAATCCCCCAACATCCCTGCTATCTGAGTGGTGAATTCCTCCTTTTTCATGGCCTTCCCATTGGCTAGAATTTAAATTTTTTTGGCTACTGTGCCCGCTTCTCAGTAAAGCTCTTGCTTCACGACAACCTTTCTCTTCTTATCAAAGAAAAATTCATTCGGAGGCAACTTTTCTACAGAAATGGGTGTCAGTTCCTCGTCAAAAATCCATCCCATGTCAAGGGTCCCCTTCTTGAACTGTAGGGGAGTGATAGAAGTGATGGGACTGCCGATTTCCTTGGATGGTTTTTGTGGGATAACATTCGTGTCTGGCTTGCTCATGTGGGTGATGGCGTGAAACTTACCCCTTGTGGGAGTACTTCTGCTTGGCTCTGGACTAACTCGCCCAGTGCAACCGCTTCTGGGCTTCCTTCCTCTGGGTTGGGGATCTCGGCTTCCTGTTTCAGGTTCCCAGTTTCTTCTGTCTTTTCCTGATTTTCCTCCCGGTCAAGACCTAAATCCTTAGGGTCCTTGGCTTTTGTGTGCTGTATATCTATGGTCTGTGGGTTCTTACCAAGTAAAAATAGGGGAAGGAAGCTCCGCCGGTGTTCCTGAAACTTGAAAAGATCGGCCCTATCCCCAGGTGACAGGGCTTGAATCTGGCTTAGGACCTCGACATAGGATCTCGCACCTCGGAAGATGTCATCATGAGGTGAGTGCTCATGTTTGTATCTTTTCAGGCCACAACTCGCCATGTGTTTACTCACGACCTTATGTGGGTCATGTTTCCTGAACTTGATGTTGACCAATTTAAATTCCTCCAAGGCCATAGCCTCAACTTTGGCGTGTCCGAAATCTAATAAATAATATGTAGTAAAATGAATAGGGAAGGGCGGCAATACCTTCTTCGAAAAACATTTAAGTTCTTTGCTTATGCCACCGAGCATAGTTTGCCTGGCGATTTCGCAGTGTACCAACTTATCTGGCACAAATAGTGGTAGAGCATATGGGGGAATAGAGGCGCCGAAAACCCTGATGTATGAAAATTCCACTTCTACATACCAGTCAACCACACTACTCAAGTTGGCCACAATGCTATCTGAAATCTTGGGCGGTGGGTTACGGAAGATGGAGACATTCATCGGTACCATTACCCAATTGAAAATCTCGTATATGAATTTTGTGGCCTTATCCTCCCAAAGTTTCGAGTGATAGACATGGATAGGCTCAGCATTAGACAAAGTCTAGCTCCATCTCATTAGAGGGAAAGGCGTCATGAAACAAATAACGTCCATGATGTAGTTGGACATGAAAAATGAGGCTGTCTTCTTGCTCGCCTTCTGCGCTGGATATTCGGTAATTCGACGGGTTAGACTGTCTGACAACAGTTTGGCCCAGTCGAAAGAACAACCTTCGGCAACTGTATAGATCAGAGGCACCCACGCAAGGAAAAAGTGTGTGGTGTCCTCCCTCCCATACAACCTATAGGCCATCATTGCTATATACCTGAATGGCAGCTCTAAAGACGATATGGAATAAATACCATTAGAATCTACCCTAAATTTTGTGGGGTGCGAAACCCAATCCCTGATCAGCTCGGGCAAGGTTCTGCCATATTGCTAGCATTCCTTCTCCTTGAAACCTTCCAGAAACTCGGCATTGTATGCGAAGTTTGGTGTGGGTGACAACTGACACATTGCCTGCAAATGTTCTAGTCTAAAAGTCCCAACCATCACATTCTGTTCGCTGATGATAGTCCTGGTCAGGATATCCACATGGTCTAGAGCCCATCTGATCATACCATAATAGGGAGGGAGCCATGGCCTTGCCGCTATTTTTTGCATCTCTGCTTGAATGACGATTTTGTATTTGGTGGCCAAATCGTCCTTCTCATTATCGATGGAATCATCTGAACAATTCATCGATTCGGATTGAAGAATATCGGAGATGTATGTCCAGGTTTTGACAATATAAATACTTCGAGGTGAAGTATCGAAAATAGCATCTGAGCCCTGACCTGAACTCTCAACAGCCACCTTGGACGCTTTTCATGGAGCCATGATAGAAAACTCTGTGTTCAGATCTCCTGTAGTAAGAATTGTAAACACAGAAAGGAATTATCTCAATGAAAAACAACTCTGCACGAAAATAGAAATAAAATTGAACAAATAAAAGAAACTCCCTTGCTTTAATCTTTCAACTTTGCGTGAGTCCTTGTTGACATAACGGTTGAATCGTTTAAAGGAAATATTTAGGCGTGAAACGAGATCTTATTTTTCATTAACTCATCAAGATTCAAATTAATGCCATAAATGCTTAAAAGATTTGTGAAAATAAAGAAATGCGGAAACATTCAAAAATCTCATCTGTAGACTGCGTACGTTAAAGGTCCTTTTAAGGAATTAATTAATTTAGTTAATTCCTTTAACTTTGTACCTTCAACCCTCGAAATCTATTTTCGACGTTCGCCGTCTCGGATAATTTCGTTCCTAGTCTTGGAAACCAAAATACCCGAAATCGTGATGGCGTGATTTAGTTAAAAAATCGTGATCTGACTTAAGTTCTTAATTAACCCATGCTTAATTAATAAAAATCGCGACTTCGTGACTCGGGGCTATGAAGGTATAGTTTTTTGGAAGAGCGATTGCCGAGTCGCAAAACCCTGACAGTTCTTAACTAGGGTTTAAAGTGACTTACCCTTGACACTAACCTGGGTGAACTTTTGAAACCATTTCGTGACTTCGCATATCGGAGTTTGGAAACCTTGTGACTTGTAACCCCTGAAGCGCAAAAGCGTGAGGTAATAAAAGGTGATAGACTTGCTTAATGGTTAGGCGACGATGACTTAGGACTATAACGACTATTGCCATTTCGCATGTCGGGGTAAACTTTTGATTGCAAGAATTATATTTCAACCACTTGTAAAAGGCGGCTCCAAGAATGACAAAGACGTTCCTAGTGTACATAACATCGAGTAGGTATGAAGCCATGTAAAACATTAGTGCTTCCCTTTCCTTCGATGTCTAAACCTGCTACACACAGTTTCTTAGTTTCTTGGATATTATTTCTCCCCAGTTGAATTTGCACCCGACGATCGCAACTGTGTATGCCAAAGGAATCCATGCTTATGAAAACTTGGAGCACTATTTCTCTTCATATAACTGACAGATGAGAGCCATCAAATAGGTGTATGGCTCTCTCAAGTTAACCATCCCATACCAACTAGTGCTCCGGTTGGTAAACTTTTTTTCCTCCATCCACCATGAGGCCATCACCTGGGTGGTGTCATGGTGTTCATAGAACTTCACCACGAAGTCTGTGTTTAACCGCTCCTCTGGGTCTCTGAGCTTGTAATATTTCTGAACTTCTACCAGGAGGAAAAATCTGACACACCTACCATTTCCATCATTGATTAAACATTTATTTGTGTCTGTGTGGTCGATGAGCCACTTCAGGACCTCTATGCAGGATAAAATGGGGGTTCTTCTTTCCACCATGTGTAGATACGACGGTCGGATGTTCGAGAACACCTAGTCGTCGAGCATCCTTACGTCCGGATCACTATGTGGGAAATATTCTGGGTATTCTTCTTGGTTGATCCTGTTAAAGAGACCCCCCCACTGTGGGAGCACCATATTGGTCCCAGTGCTTGAATCTGTATCGCCAAAGGCCGGAGGATGGATGAAAAATTTCTTCATTGCTATCTTGACGATAGGCTCTGGCGTAGGGACGTACTCCAATTTCCTCACGATCCCTGGAGAAGAGCCTTCACCTGTCTTTGGTTCTTTTAGCTTTGGTGCTATTGGAGAGCATCTAGTGGTTGGCATTATTGGTGGCATTGTTACTGCAACTTAAGCATAATTTCAGAGACTATGTAAAAAACTGGATAAACACATATAAATTATAGCCAGGGAACTTATAGACTCGGATACATACCTCTGAAGCTTGCTAAAACCTAGTTAATTTTATAATCACGGGGTCGATACAGCCTTCGAGCTTCTCATATTTCTCCTTCATATTCTTTGGAATTCTCTTACGCATAGAATGAATTCATTCACAACGGCTCAAGAGATTTTAAACAGGAAAGATCTTACCGTGTTGCATCAACCATTCAATTCAGGTTATGAGTGAATTTTCAATAATTTTGTTTCCAAATCTCTAGAACTTAAATTCATTCAGGGATAATAGTGGAGGTGCGGGTGGTGATGTGGTCTATCGGTGATTTTAAAAGGATTTTTTGATTGGTGCACGAGGTAGCAACTAATGTAGGATCGGGTATTAATGAGCTCCTTAAATGCTCAAAATCCGATCGTATCTAATGCTAAAATGTACCGTAATGTCGCTCTTTCAGTTGGTGGATCGGTGATCGGGGTTGTGCTATGAACGTTTTCATTGATATCCTCCTGCAAAAGCTACGCCGCTGATCGATATTACCGTACAATGTTGATGTAGCAAAGCTGACTCGTAGGTGTGACTGAGACCTAGGGAACCAAGAATGACTCGAGATAGAACTAGATCATACGATCCTCTTACCTGGTAAAGACACATGGCATTGGAGACCAGTGACTTAATTCTCTTGTATTAATTGGATTCAGGACTTTCCTTAAGTTATTCGTTCTAGAAAATACCTTAGCTTGTCGATGCTGAAAAAGTTTCAAGGATTGACGATCGACAATAAACCTATCAAAGCTCTTTCGGATCGGCTCCCTTGAAAAAGTCCCGATGTCGAAAATGCATCGGGGATTGACGATCGAAGATAAATTTTATCGTGTTCAAAACGTTTGTTGTGATCCTTTTGGGTTTTCCCTGATTCAGATAAAGCGCATCGGGCATTGGCTATCAGCGATAACGCTTTGTTCTTTGTTAATGTCTGTCCTCCCTGTATTTACTGATGTCAGAGGGGAATCAACTACCAACGATATCTTTATGTGAAAAAGTTTAACGCAAACCAACACTTCCTTCTGTTGATGCCGATGGAGATTGACACTCGGTGACTGTGGTTTTTCGAGTGGTTCCTTTTTCTTCTTTGAATTCCTTTCGATGTCGAACCTGAGCACATTGGGTGAAGTGTTTGGCTGTCGATTCTTTATTCAGGTGTTAAGGTATTTTTAGTCATGGGATTTCATAAGTTCAAGCAAACCTGAATAGGTGATGAGAGTCATGAACATAAGAAAATACAAAACATTTCCCAAATTGAAATTGAATGAGGCAGTGCAGAAGATCAAGTGGTACCCAAAAAAGTAAAAAATTTGATAAAGGATTTTTAGGCTGTGTTGAGTGCTCAACAAATGGTGACTTACTTGGTGAAATAAGAATCTATGTTCCTACCTTGGGCTTAGCTGATGCAAAAGCTGGTTAAGAAGTTAACTGGTTTTTTATCAGAGCCTCTTTTATCCTTGCTTTTGAAATTCCCTGGTCGATGCATCTGGTTCTGCCTATGGGGTTTCAACCTTTATTCCACCTTCGTTTCCTATAACCCTGACTCACACCCTCTTTGACAAGAGTTGAGTAAATAATTCACTGGCACCAGGCCTTTTAGTTATCATCATTCACTTGCTACGATGTTTCTCCGTTGCCAGTGAGCGTCCATAGCCCTGGTGGAGTCACCCCGACATCACGGACCTTCCTCCGCTTCCAGTGAGTGTCCATAGCTATGATGGAGTTATCTGCATACCCTCTCCTACTGTGCACTCATTTGATATAGTTTATTT
>JASDQU010686009.1:5356-58679 GCA_032191745.1 Picea mariana | reverse complement strand
CATTCTGATGATTCTCACCATTCGGACCAGGCTCACCATTCGTTACCCTGGATTGACCATCGCACCCAACAGGCACACAGTAACTATGGAACACCATTGTGGAATTAATGAAACACCCTGAACCTCTGCAAAAAGCCCGAATTAATACCCTATTTGTACCTATACCTTTGGGTTGCCTGCATATTGTCCTGTCAGTATTGTTTCCCACGTCCAGTTTCTGTTGCTTCCATCACCATGCCCATGTGTTGAGGAGCGAGAGTGAAGAAGCATGTTGTCAGGATTGTGAGCAAATCTCTCCAGGTGAGAGAGTGTGCTAAGGAAGTGAGCTCTCCTGGAGGAAGTCCAGTAGCAACTACAGATCTCTAAGAATTTCTGATCCAGCCTATTGCTGAAGCCCTAGAAAGGGAGGTGTAACAGTCGATGGACTATGTGACAGTAAAGGTGTACACTCTTGGGGTGGAACATGCATGTGGGGAATTTGAGTCTATGAGATGTGGACGTAAGTGGCTCCTTGGAGGAAATCCTTCTTGTTGTACCGTGCAACTTCTTGTTATCCCTGCCTAGCCTAGGAATCCCTTGTTGATGGAGTTTAGTCCCAACTCGGGGGTGACCCACTGCTGAGAGTGATGAGCAGCATGGACTAAGGCTGGGAGGTTCGTGGAAGGTCTGCACACAATTGGTGTACTGCAATTAAAAGATAAGTACCATTTCCAAGTTTGGTTATATGTTGTGTATTTATATATACCGTTATATTTATGGGTTTTGCCTGTGATTATTGCATGTGTGCTTTTACTGTTATTTCTGCATTATGATGTGTGATAACAAAACGTAAATCATCTATTAAATTTGTATGTGTTATTTTTTTCTTCCGCAAGAATATGTGTATGAACAAAATGTTTATGTTTGGTTAAAATTGGTTAAAATTGCATTATGTGTATAAAACAAATATTGATGGTTATGAAGTGACGTTGCCTGACCTGTTGGTAGCTGGGGACATTACAAATTGGTATCAGAGCCATGGTTTCAACACTGAGCCTAGATGGGCCATGTTAGTGGAAGTTGAAGCAAAAGTTTTGAAAAGAAATGGTTGTCGAAATGGATAAACATGAGTTACGAGTGCCTCTGGGTGCCAAGAGAATACCTTGGTCGTGTTATGAAGCTCAAGAGGTATAATGGCTTATGGAATTACAACAGAGAAACCAGCCACAACAACCGTTGTGTTGGGCTGCAAAGTTTGATTTTGGGGCATAAGATCTGTGCAAGGGAGGGGCCAACTTTTCTAGCCGTCGGATATGGAAAAAGGTGAAGGAGAGTTAGCTGCCAATTTCTTAGGACTTAACTTCGACAAAGTATATGAGTTATAGTGCCAAAGGGGCCGAAGCATCGAAGCTACGAAGTCCCAGAGTGGATCTACACCATAGATCCGATGAGAAGTACTTGACCGTTTGATCGACTGAAGATAGATCAGAGCTATTAGATCGAGTCAAGAATAGAAGGTAAGGCATAATGGTGAAAAGTAAATCTCAGTCATCGGATTTGCATGCAAGTGGTTGTGAGTCTTAGATCTCACAAAAGTTTGTAAGTTCGACACTTCGAGAGAAATGGAGTGTGCTAGAGTAAAAACTACCGAAGTCCCGAGGTACAGAGTTAATCTGGATCGTTTGTTAAAAAGAGACATGTGTCCACAGTTCAAGGTATTTGACAGTTCGACACTTCGGGAGAAATGGAGTGATCTAGAGCGAAAACTCCCGAAGTCCCAAATTCCAGAGTCAATCCAGACCGTTCTCTGAAAGAAACGTGTGTCAGAATATTCACTTGTTTAGGAGTTTGATGTTCGGGAGAATTGGAGTGTGCTAGTGTGGAATCTCCTGAAGCCCTAAAGTCCGAAGTCCCGAAGCCGAAGAATAGAAGTGGCGTGGCATGATGAGGTCGCCAGTAGTGATGCGGAACTTTCCTAGACATGCCACGTTCCACCACCTTAGTTGTTGACAACTGTACTATGTGGACCCCGAAAAGTAAGAAAGTTCAGGAGTTTGACGTTCGGGAGAATTGGAGTATGCAAGTGTAAAAAGCATCGAAGGCCGAAGTCCTGAAGTGGCATGTCCTGCTGATGTCAGTAGGGATGATGTGGACATATAGGATTTGTGCCACGTGTCAGTGATTTAAGAACCTTTGAAGATATAAATTCCAATTATAACGTGACACCTGTCATCCGCCATATTGGGCCACGTGTTCTCTTCTAGTATTTCACCACGTGGCACTCCTCTCAAGCATGGGTAGTGGGGCCCTGATGAATACATAAAGTAGTTAAAACCTTGGCGAAGAATTTAAATAGACCGGGCCCAGGATAATTTGAACCCAGTAGATGCGTGGTGCCATATCGTGAGGTCCGGAGACTTGACGCTCTGGAAGAAATGGTTCATGATGGAATGGGAAGAAGAAATCCCTGAAGTTTCGTAGCGTCGAAATAACATGACGTAATGATGTCACTAGGGGTGACGTGGAATTATTTGGATATTCGCGGCTCGAGAGTTTTGGGATGTGTAGATGTGAAATCCTCCGAAGTCTCGGTG
This sequence comes from Picea mariana, assembly GCA_032191745.1. Taxonomy (NCBI): domain Eukaryota; kingdom Viridiplantae; phylum Streptophyta; class Pinopsida; order Pinales; family Pinaceae; genus Picea; species Picea mariana. The sequence continues at coordinate 56,106 of JASDQU010686009.1, read as the reverse complement.
CCCCAAAGATTTGATCTCTTAGAGTCCCGAAGCTCCAAAGTCCCGAAGCCCTGAAGCTCTGAAGTCTCGGAGCCCTAAAGCCCTGAAGCCCGGAGTTCCGCAGTAAATATCAGCCATTGGATGCTGGGAAGATGTGGACCATTGATCCACTCACTTCGCGAGTTCACCAATTAGACACTCCAAGAGATTTTTTTTTATGTTCTTTGGAAACCACTAAAGCTCAGAGTCCCAGAGCTCCTATCCACCGTAAATCTGAACGAGAAATGTGGACCATAGATCCATCGTCCTTCGTGAGTTTGTCGGTTCAATGTTCTGTGATGTGCAGAAAGGGAAACCTATGAAGCTCCAGAGCCCTAAAGTTTCAAGGCTCTGAATAAGCACTCAACTATTAAGACTTGGTCATAGTCATGGTCACATGCAAATTAAAGGCTGAAGAAAAGGGGATAGTAACCCAAAATTGATTTGTAGAACAAAATAGGGCTTGAAGATAAAGTCAGGGGATTCTTGATCGAACAAGAAACATAGAACATGGAGTCTGATATTCTTTTGTTGAATTAGATTGGTTTATGTTATTCTAGAAAATTATTATATACTGATAGCCTGGAAAAAATTTGGTTGACTGCAAATTTTGCAGAGTTAAAAATTGACAGAACTGAAGCAAATCGTTCCATAGTGTAGAGAAATGGAGGAGGCATAGGATGCTTACAGTTCAGAGAATGAAGCTAGAGGAATGGATTTCCATTTGGGAATTAAAAGAAAAAAATCCAATGGACATGGAGAAGAAATAGATAAAGATGTGGGCATGATGAAAATCATTAAAAATTTGCAAACAGATGTCCAAATTCACCAGGAAGATAACGAAAGTCTTAAGAGAGCAAAGGAGCAACACGAATACTTCAATATGAAGTTAATGCAGATCCTGGAAAGAATTGAAAGAATTTGGATGAGGAGAGTGGCTCCGGTAAATCAAGAAGTCATGGGACCCTTGAGAAGAAAGGAAGATCAAGGAGTCGTAGCAGACATCACCAGCACTCCCAAAAGCATTCCCATAGGAGAGCACACAGTAGCTCAATTCCATCCCCTATAAGGAAACATAGGAGTTCTAAGGTGGATGAGTTGAAAGGAGAAATGAATAAGATCAAACCTCCTACTTTTGATGGAGAGCATAAGAAGGATGAAGATGATGAGACATGACTTCTAGGCACAAGGAAGTACTTCCAATTGCAAAACTATTATTCTCGTGCAGAGCGAAGAATTGTCATCTACCAACTTAAAGGAAAGGAATCCATATGGTGGGATCAGCTGGTGCAAGTACAATGCCTCAAGGATAAAAATGTGACTTGGAAGGAATTCAAGAAACATTTTGAAAAGAAGTACTTAGCCAAGAGATATTATGACAAGAAGATGAAAGAGTTCTTTGAACTTAAACTAGGAAGCATGACTATAGATGAATATGAGAGGATATTTCTAGAGCTTTTGAAGTATGTCTCTTTCATTAAGGATGAGGCAATCAAGATCTAGAGATATCTGAGTGGGTTTCCATCTTTCATCACTGATAAAATCCAATATGATGACCCCAAGACTCTGGAAGAAACTATAAGGAGAGAAAAAAGATTATATGATCAACAAAAAGGAAATCCTAATTTCCAAAAATCTTGGGAAGACAAGAGGAAGCTTAAGAGGGAGCAGAGGTAGAAGGGGAACAAGCCACCATTTTTCAGAAATAGTCTTCAAGGAAAACCATTTTTGAGAGAGCCCAGGATGGTTGAAGGAGGTGGAAAAAGGCGAAGGCAAAAACCTATGCAATGTTGGGGTTGTAAAGGAGATCATAAGTATAGGGATTTCCCTCACAGAAAAGACAAGGTGAGAGTTGTTCACCATGTTCATAAAAAAAAAAAAAAAAACAATGGAGGACATGGGAAGAAGAGTACCAAGAATCTATGTAGCCCTGGACAACAAACAAGTTGATTTTCAATCACACATGATTGAATATTAAGGTATGATCAATAACCATGCCTTTATTATTTTAATAGACTCATGGGCTCTTCATAGCTATATATATCGTATGGTAGTGGAAATATTTCAATTACCAAGAAACAAGCATGGGAAATCTTGGCTGGTGCAACTGGCTACAGGAGCCAAGAGAAAGCTTGTTGAGTTGGTTAAATCATGTCCACTGGGCATGAATGGACTGAGTACCAAGGTAGATTTGAACATCTTTCCTTTGGGATCATATGATTGACTAATTGGTATGGATTGGTTGGACCAACACCATGCCATATTAGAATATCATAACAAGGCAGTCACTTGCCTGGATGAGGAAGGAAATCAGAGAGCAATCCAAGGAATTCCCAGGGCAGTTACTGTTTGGGAAATCTCAACAATGCAGCTAAAGAAGTGTTACAGGAAAGACTGCCAAATATTTGCAGCCCATATGGAAGAAGAACCTAAGGATAAGGTGCCAAATCTGGAGGATCATGCAGTCCTGGAATATTTTGAAGATGTGTTCAAGGAGTTACCGGGACTATCCCCAAAGCGATATATTGATTTCTCTATAAATTTAATGCCTAAAGTAGCTCAAGTATCAAAGACTCCTTACAGAATGAGTACACTAGAGCTGAAGGAGTTGCAAATGCAACTTTAAGAGCTTCTGAAGAAGGGGTACATATGCCCAAGTGTGTCACCTTGGGGTGACCCAATCTTGTTCGTGAAGAAGAAATATGGGACATTGAGATTGTGCATTGATTTCAGACAGTTGAACAAAGTGACTATAAAGAACAAGTATCCTCTACCAAGGATTGATGATCTTTTTGATCAGTTGAAGGATGCAAGGATATTTTCAAAGATAGATCTCAGGTTAGGATACCATCAGGTAAGTATTAAAGAGGAAGACATCATCAAGACCACCTTCAGGACAAGGGATGGTCATTATGAGTTCACAGTGGTGCCATTTGGATTATCAAATTCACCAGTTGTTTTCATGTTCTTAATGAATGGTGTTTTTCGAGAATATTTAGACAAGTTTGTCATTGTCTTTTTGGAAAAAATCATTGTATATTCCAAGACAGAGGAAGAACAGGAGCAACACTTGAGGATGGTGTTATAAGTGATAAGAGAGAATCAGTTGTTTTCTAATTTGAGAAAGTGCTCATTTTATCAAAACATAATTCACTATTTAGGGAATATCATATCTAAAGAAGGGATAGCAGTGGACCTTGAAAATATTGAGGTCATTAAAGGGTGGACAACACCTAAGAATGTGACATAAGTCATATCTTTCATGGGTCTAGCTGGATACTACAGAAGGTTCATTTCATGGTTTTCGAGAATAGCTCATCCCATCACTTCCTTGCAAAGGAAGGGGAAGAAGTTTCAATGGACGGAAAAATGTGAAATGATCTTACAACAATTGAGATAGTTGTTAACCAGTGCTCCAATTATGCAGATTTTTGATCCAAATGAAGATTTCATGGTTTGCACAAATGCATGCAAATAAGGACTTGGAGGAGTCCTTAGTCAAAACGGATTTGTGATATGTTTCGAGTCCAGGAAATTGAAAGAGAATGAAAGGCTCTATGCCACTTGTGATTTGGAGTTGGAAGCCATAGTACACGCTTTGAAGAAGTGGATGCACTACCTCATGGGAAAGTTGTTTGAGCTGAGGATAGACCACAATGGTCTGAGGTATTTGTTTGATCAACCAACTTTGAAGGCTAGGCAAAGTAGATGTTTGGAATTCCTTTGTGAGTATGACTTTGATATCAAGCACATCAAATGAAAGGAAAACAAGGTGGTTGATGCACTCAGCAGGAGAGTGCATGAACTACATGTTATATCCATTAGTATGTGTCAGACAGATCTTAAAGGAAGAATTTCTGAGACTACAAAAGTTGATTTGCAGTACATGGAATTGGTAACAAGATTGCAGCAAGGTAAAATGCAATAGAAAGTTGAAGATTATGAATTGGGAATTGATGGAATTCTCTTGTACAGAAACATAGTTTATGTGCCCAATTCTCCTGAATTGAGGAGTGCAATTTTAAAGGAAATGCACAATGTACCTTATGCGGGACACCCAAGATATCAGAAAACAATTTCAGTAGTCAATAGCCAATATTATTGGCCAGGCATGAAGAGGGAGATTGTTGAATACATAGCTAAATTATTGGAATGTCAAAGGGTCAAGACTGAGCATAGACACCCAGCTAGGTTACTGTAGCCATTACCCATTCCTGAGTAGAAGTGCGAAGTGGTGACAATGGATTTCATCACAAGATTTCCCAAAAAAAGCAAGCAACATGATGCAATTATGGTGGTGGTGGACAAGCTTACTAAAGATTCCCATTTCAATCCTATGAAGGTTACTCACAAGGAAACCAATGTTTCTGATATTCATATGAGGGAAGTAGCACACTTTCATGGCATAACCAAGACAATTGTGTTTAATAGAGACCCAAAGTTTACCTCAAAGTTTTGGAAGGGGTTATTCAAAGGGTTTAGAACAAGTATGAACTTCAACACAACTTATCATCTAGAGTCTGATGGGAAGACAAAAAAGGTGAACCAAGTGATAGAGGATATGCTAAGGATGTATGTGATGGACAAACCATATAAATGGGAAGATTATCTACACTTGGTAGAATTTGCTTACAACAATGGGTATCAATCATCACTGAAGATGAGCACGTTTGAAGCACTTTATGGTAGAAAGTGAAACATTCCAGTAAGTTGGGACAACCCATCTGATAGGGAAATGGTTGGGTCAGAGTTTCTCAAGGAATTGGAAGAGAAAATGCTGAAGATTAAACAAAATTTGAAAGTTTCCCAAGACAGGCATAAAATAGATGATGACAAGAACAAAAGTCACAAGGAATTTAAAGTGGGTGATCATGTTTTCTTGAAGGTGAAAGCCAACATAAGTTCCCTGAAGATGGGAAATTGTTCCAAGTTGGAAGCCAGATATCGTGGGCCGTTTGAAATTCTAGAGAGTATTGGACCAATAGATTATATGCTTGCATTGTCTGCATCTATGTCTATACATAATGTATTTCATGTCTCATTTCTTAAATAATATATACCTGATGCTAATCATGTTATTGATTGGAATGTGATTTAGGTGGAGAAAGAAAGTGTTTTTCATGTACATCCGGTGTGTATCCTGGACCGAAAAAGAAAGTAGCCCCATAATCAATCCATAGGGCTTGTAAAAGTCTAGTGGACCTGGTATGGTCCCGAGGACACAACATGGGAGCACGAAGACGCTATGCGGGCATAATACCCACATCTTTTTGAAGATTTTGAAAATCTTTTTGATGTTGTGTAAAGGAGTTGCACTGAGGACAATGAAAAAATATGGGGAGGGGATTGTAATATCCTAGGTTCGAGCCCCGATTGTAATTATGAATGTAACATGTTTTGCAGACTAGTGAGCCAAGTAATTATAAGTTGGTAGGCTTATGTTTTTATTATCCCGGAGAGCCTACATGCTAAGGCCATTGGGCATGATTCTGTATATGTAATCCTGAGATATTATTAATATAAACAACATTGTTGTGTGTAGGATGACCACGAATAAAGAGTTATGGGGGAATAAGCTCCACTGGGTAGGGAAAGGGATGGGGCTGTGAGTATAGGAAAGAAGGGCTAAGCTTAAGAGCCTAATAGAATAATATATTATTATTCTAAAAGTTGTAAAGAGGATATTAACTTATCCTAAGTTCCTTTAGGGAGAGGAACAAGTTCCAAGTGGGGGGAACATGATCCTGGAGAGTCAAGTGTCATCCAAAACACATGCAGATTTAGGGGGGGAATTTATCACCATTCTGACCATTCTGACGATTCTCACCATTTAGACCAGGCTCACCATCCGTTACCTCAGATTGACCAGTGCATGCAAAATGCACACAGTAACCATGAAATGCCATTGTGGAATTCTTGAAACACCCCCAACCTTTGCAACAAGCCCAAATTAATAACCTCATTGTACCTATACCTGCAGGTTTCCTGCATATTGTCCTGTCAGTACTATTTCCCACATCCAGTTAATGTTGCTCCCATCACCATGGCCGTGTGTTGAGGAGAGAGAGTGAAGAAGCAAGTTTTCAGGCCTATGAGCAACTCTCTCTAGGTGAGAGAGTGTGCTGAGGAAGTGGGTTCTCCTGGAGGAAGTCCAGTAGCAACTACATAACTCTTAGAATTCTTGATCTAGCCTATTGTTGAAGCCCTGGAAAGGGAGGTGTAGCAGTCGATGGATTGTGTGACAGTGAAGGTGTACACTCTTGGGGTGGAACAAGCATGTGGGGAATGAGAGTCTATGAGTTGTGGGCATAAGTGGCACCTTGGAGGAAATCCTTCTTGTTGTACCATGCAACTTCCTATTATCCCTGCCTAGCATAGGAATCCCTTGCAGGTGGAGTTTATTCCCAGCTCGGGGGTGACCCACTACTGAGAGTAATGAGAGACGTGATCTAAGGCTGTAAGGTACATGGAAGGTCTGCACATAGTTGGTGTACTACAATTAAAATATAAGTACCATTTCCAAGTTTGGTTACATGTTGTGTATTTATATATGTTGTTATATTTATGGGTTTTTCCTGTGATTATTGCATGTATGATTTTATTGTTATTTCTGCATTATGTTGTTTGATAGAAAAACATAAATCATATGTTAAATTTGTATGTGTTATTGTTGCTTCTGAAAGAATATGTGTATGAACATAATGTTTATGTTTGGTTGAAATTACATTAGATATATATATATATATATGTATACTATGTGTATAAAGAAAATATTGATGTTTACAAAGTGACGTTACCTAGCCTATTGGTGGTTGGGGATGTTACAATAGGGATTGGAGGAAGAATGGAAATCAATAGTGCTTTTCCCTATTTATCTTGCTTTGCTTTTCCTTTTGGTGTTTGAGCTTATTTATGTTGGCAAGTGCTCGTTGCATCCATTGATGAAATTTTTTGTGAATGGATTTTCACTTGTTTCATCGTCAAATATCATGAAGAGACTATTGTATCTTATGTATTGTAAGTGTTGCGAAAACAGACTCTGGGGGTCAAAACCGCCTAGAGGCTATGCTTTTTTTAATAGTAAATGCACTAAGTGTTTTTGAGACTTCTTTCAAATGCGTCATATTCCTAACCATTTTGTTACCAACTCGGAAAGGAAATGTAATGAATTGTCTTTTTCTTTTCTTGTTGAATAAAACAAATCAATTTCTATACTGTCGATAAACTTTGGCGACAAAATATCTATCACAAACAAACATAAGGAGTAGAAGGGGATTTTCTTGGAAACCATACAACCGGACGTATGTATGTTTTTTCTCTTGAATGAAAATGTCCTTTATGTTGAAAAAATCCTCATCTTCCTGAGTTATTCTCTTGGGCTCTTCCCCAACCAACATGTGTCTAAACTGTCTAACAAAATTATCTTGAACAATGTAAAAATTGAATCATTCTTTATGCTTGCATAGAATCAAGTGTCAGAATTGAACTAGTTGGTTCTATATATTTACACTCGCTTTAACATGGAGACTATCAAATACATTGCAACAAAAAATTGCAAACACCATATATGAGGTCATAAAAAATCTTTTAGTCCTTAAGTAATTGCTCAATTGAAAACAAATTTCATCTGGTATCACTTGTGCCTAATCAAACATGTCATCCCTCCAAAAGGAAAAGTACAGTGCATGTAATGTTGACTTGGGTATGTGTGAAGTCGACTGTCATCCAACTACACATGCAAACAACCATGAAAAGTCTCGGTATGGCTTTTGTAGCAAAGTTATATCAATTTTTGAAAGGTCGGTTAACATGTTTATGGTAGCATGAATTCTCTCAATATTGGAATTGCATGCCTAAGAGGCTAGGAATACGTCTCTTTCTGCTACCTTAAGAGGTTTATTTGTAGAAATAAGATGAATCATTTTGATGAACAACTTGGGAGTAGGCATGATTGGATTATTTTATTTTGTTGTCACTTTAATCATTCTTGTCCCTAAATCAAACCTTCAAACACACCAGGATACCACTTCCTTGAAGTCAAAAACCTAATTAGAAACCATTAAATAGCTCATAGAACAACGAGACATTTACTTTGCATTATTCCCGATCATTGCCCTTTCTTTGTAAGTCGGACCAAATCAATTTGTCACAAAAGCTTTGGTTTTAGTGCATATTATGTGGCTTGTCAGAATCCATGCTACAAAAGTATTAGATGTGCAGATGACATGAATTGCAAAACATATGCGTGTGCCATGTGTGGATATATGATAGTAGAAAAAGAATCAGCACAAGGTGGAAAATGGCTAAGTAAATAAGTTTTTGATGACACTTTTTTTGGAAGATGGTTGCTTCTTGAGTTAGTACATTGTTTGCATCACGAATGTCTACAACTTTAATACCAGTCATCAATTTACAATCCTTGTCATATGATTATAGTTTCTACAAAGTTAATGTCCATGTCATATTATTTAAGTTTAGCAAGCAAGTTTGTCCATCCACCTTCTCTAAATTGTTGTTGAATCAATATTGTTACATAGGTTGTTTGCACAAGAACACTGTTTTATTTTTCTATATGTGTGTTTTTTTTAAATGCACTTTGATATACGTGAAATTTATGAATAGTACATTATGAAGGTCTAATTGCTTCAAGGCCAAGTGAATAGGGCATATTTACTAAAATGTCCTTTCCACACCAGGCTTAGTTATGAGATATAAGAAATGATTGATATAAATCATTGGACGACTCATAGAAAAACATGGCATTTACTTCGCACAAATGAAAAACAACCTCAAATTTTTCACAAATATGAGAAAACATATGTGCCATAAATGTCTCATTTATCGTGCAAATTACCTTGCTTGTTAGAACCCTTAGTGCCAAATGATTGAAAATGCAAAGGTCTGGAAGAGCAACACTGAGTGAGATGCTCCTTTCTTCTAACTTCCATGCTTTTGCAAATGTTATATAATTTTTTTGTGGAAATTGAATGTGCTTTAGAAATTTCATTATCAAAAGGTATTTTCTATGTAGTATTAATGATGATTTTTACATTGCCTTTCGTTAGTTATATACACGACCCTCGGCCAGCCATGTCTTCTTCATGTGTGCACTTCATCAAGGATATTTACGGTTTCAATACCAATTATCAATTCACTGTCTTCATCATTTAATAGTCTCGACCAAGTGGATGTCCATGTCATATTGTTGAAATTCGGCAAGAGAGTTGGCTTATCGAAGTCATTCAAATTATCATTGAAATAATATCATTACTAGAGGATGTGGTACATAAGATATGCGGAAAAGGTTTTTGGTTTATTTTTCTATCTGCTATTCCTGTTCTTTTTCAATGGACTTTGATAGATATGAAACATATGAATAGTACATTATGGAGGTCAAATTTATTTATGCCAAAGTGCATGGGGTGTGTTTACTAAAATTTCTTTTCCACACCTAAATTATATACAGAATACAGGGAATAATAAATAGAAACCATTAACCAAGCAATAGGAAATCCTGACATTCACTTCGCACTAGTCCTAAATAACCTTTGTTTCTTGGCAAATATGAGTGAATCAATGTGCAATAAATCACTCCCTTATCATGAAAATTAGGTGTGTTTCTAGAAACTCGGGGGAAAAATCATTGTAAATGCAAAAGTGCGTAAGTGCGAGATTGCAGGATGATCACTGATATGAATAGTCCGCATAGGGATTGAAAATATAATTATAATTAATGGTGGTTGTGCAGAGCATACACCAGTGAAAAGTGCCAATGTGTGGAAGATATCTAGGTACACATAATCTAGATATATGGTCATGGAAAGGAGCTTCACACAATCTGAAAATTGACTAAGTAAAAAGGATTTTGACTAGGGAATTTTAAAAAGATGTTGGATTGATAGAATATTTTCATACAAGATTTTCATTTAGAATTTTGTACTAAAGTAGTGGGAACGTGAGATATCATGACAACAAATATTCATTTCTTTCAAAAATCTCCAAATTAGATGCGTTTTTACTTTGCAATTTCTCACATTTCATGTAGGATTTCGCTATGACCATATCTTTGCAGTGTGCATAGCCATATCTTCAACACTAGTGTAGTATGTAGAGATATTTCTATCACAGGCAAGAGTCGAGTTGTAACACCATATTTCCCCCAGCTTGTAATTAATCATAAAATAATATTACCATGCTAAGGCATGTGGATAATGTAAATGTATTATTGTTAAACTGCCCATAACTGACTATTGGGGGGTGAAGCCTTGAAGTACGAGCCATGATATCTCTAGAGGAAAGAAACCATTTAATGAAGAAAGGACCAATGGTTGAATTATCAACCACCCTGATGAATGGAAGCATGGTCTAGATGCAGGATGTCAGCTCAAAGTACCACAGAGACCTGCAAACCTGAGCTTCCTTCTAACAGATATTAAGAGAGGTAGTGCAGATATGCAAAAAATCTCTATAGAGCGGGCAGAGACTGAGAACTCCTCAAGTTCTAAACTTGATAAAGGAGCGCAAGGGGTGTGCATAAGACCCATCTAAATGTTAAGTTCATGAGAAAGAGCGCAAATATCTTACGACTTTCAGATCTAACAAATCTCAGGGAGAGTAGTGAGGTCGAAGTATCAAAGGGGATGGTTCCTTTGTTTGTGAAGACAAACAGACAAAATCTGTTCAGAAGAAGCCACGGTCTGTTGTGACCATTGGATACGGGAAAGAGCACAGGAGTTAACCCTTGGACTCATTCAGACTTCACGAGTTCAGTGAATTGAACAAGTTCATCGTAAGGGACGAAAAATCCCCGAAGTTCCGAAGTCCCGAAGTTACCTGAACTACCGATGACTTAAGAATATGATAGCAGAGATGTATGCGAGCCATTTAACGAGAGGAGAGGCCATCCCGGTCATCAAATAAACTCAAATACTCACTGGAGTTACCGAATCAAACACCAACTGCTCGATTTAATCTACGGTTGGGAATCATTGCGGAGTGCAAAGGTGAACCTAATGGACCTACTAGTTCACGACCCTCAATCAACCCACATAATTTATCTCATTGGGAATGGAAGATCAATGAATAGGATTAGACTAGAGTCAAGCGATCACTTCCCATATTGTGGAGGTTGGACTCCACAATTACTGTGAACCGTCGATCGACAGACACCTCAGTATTGGTCAGATCATGATCATCAGACCTTGAACCATTGTGATATAGATGGTCATGAGCCCCTTAGGAAATCCATGGAGTAACGAATTCCTTCGGTATCGTCGGTCTAAGAGAATAAAAAATATCATAAGAGATAAAGTTTTCAAGAGCAGAGGTGAGACCTAAGATAGTTAGGCTCGCAAGAGGAATGAAGGCTGAGGCCTTTGAACATCTACAAAACTCTTCCAAGTCAGAAGAAGTTAAAATCTCAAGAGGAGGAGAAACAACAACCATCAGATTGGTTGTGGGGAGAAGCCTGGACCATTAGATCAATGTCCAGGGAAACATAGGAGAAGCGCTGAGAAGGAACATATCGTAATCGTCGGATCTGAGCGCAAGGGGATGATAGTCATCTGATCGAAGGTAAAGTGCACGAGTGTTAACCTTTTTGTGCACAGGAGGATTGACTAGCCAAAGTCCCGAAGTCCCGAAGCAAGTTGGGACCATTCATCGCTAAGAGGGATAGGTGGAAAAATATCCACAACCCCTGAGCGAGAGCTTGTGGTCAAGGAGAGTTTGAAATCGCTGAAGTAAATCCTGACCGTTGGTTGTCAGGGGAGGTACGTGTCCACAGATCCAAGGCTCCGGGAAAAATCACTTCAAAGGTTTCAGTTGAGAGTTGAAATTCCCGAATCCTGATGTCCAGAGTGAATCTAGATTGTCAGATCCAGAGAGATGCACGGCGATAGATCGTGAGATTCAGGAGGGAGAAAAGGTTGAGGGTTGATATTTTCGAACCCCAAAAATCTGAAGTGAATTTCAGCCATTCGATTCAGAGGGACACATGGAAGAAATCTGCGCACTTTGAAGGAAGGATAAAGTTGAGGTTTGAGAACTCCGAAGACCCGAAGTAAACGTTATCCATTAGATCCAGAGGACACGTGGCTTAAGTATGTGAACTCTAGGTAAAGAGACGAAGTATGTTTGTTATAATCCTAAATTTCACTAGACATACTTACTTGGCATCATGCCATCTCACACTCTTTCTTTGCCAAAACACTACTGAAAAACTCTTCTTAAAAACCCCCTTTATAAAGTCCCACGCGCCCTACTCCATTATTGCACGTGTGTACATGCTAGCTGCTCCAATACAACCCACGTGTACCTACAAAAGCATGGAAAAAGGAAAGGTTCTAATGGAACACACAACTTTGGGAAAGTTAACTAAACCTTTTGGCCATGCATGGCCGGTCATTCAACCAAATACCTAGCTCCTTCTAGCCTATAAAAGAAGGGGTAAGGGTCCCATTTGAAAGGAGGAAAATCATAGTAAAGAGACTATACCCAATTGAGCATTCCCATTGTCCCAACCTTTATCCATCCTTGTGAAAAGAGAAGTATAGAGCAAAGCAGTTGGAGGACAATTGAAGAGAATCCTAGGACCAGTTTCGAGGAGTAGTGATGACCACATATTGTAAGTTTACTATTGTGAAGATTAATACAAAAAGGAATACTTTTTCTGTCCCACCATATCACGTGTTCAAGTTGAATGTTTATTTTATGATATTGTCACAACTAACCCAACAATTAGTATATGAAATGCATGTTCGCAGATTTTTGTTTGTTCATGTGTGAATGCAGGTCAGCTTTGGGAGGAGGCTTGCAATCAAAGAGCAAGTGAAAGAAAAGAGATCGACATCAAACAAAGGACTTAAGGTAGAGTTACTGAATCTCATTTACACCTTTGTATTGCATGAATGTGGGGTTTTGTGTTGGGAGAATAGGAAAGAGTAGAGGCCTTTGAAATGGTCATTTTTTGCATGCATGATTAGAGCCTTTAAATGCTAAGTCCATAGGAGGGATTCCCACCCACAACAGAATTGGTGATCATATTGGGGATCTCTAGGGTTTCCGGGAATATTTTTTCTTGGGTATTTTTAAAAACTAGTTTCATTCCTTTTTTTAAAAGTTTCTGCAAAAGTCTGAGATAATAGAGATTCTGGTCTTCCATACCAGTTGTATTTGTTTCTTTTCTTGATTGCATTTTTTTTATGGGACCCACAGAGGTACACGCGGCCTGTATAAGGTGTGCACGCGTGTACCGGTGCCTTACCTTCACACAGCCCACGTGTACACGCTAGCTGAGGAAGTGTCAGTCGCATGTATGATTTCATAAAATCTCTTTTAGAGAGGCAGTCATCCTCTCCCATGTCAGAAGTAATCCTTCTCAGGGGTTTTATGGAACTCATTCTATTCTTTGTTGTTTGCATTTTATGGCTTATGTTCCACCTCAGATTGGTTTGTTCTATGAAATTTTCTTTGAATTTTTTTCTTTTTTCTGTCAAAGTGAGTTTCTGAGTCTTCAAGAGTTTATGGTCCTCAATACCAGTAATATCTACCATGTCCTGATTTCTTGTCTTTTCAGTTTTGAGAGTTTCAGAAGTACATGCGACTTGCATAAGGTTTGCATGCATGTACACGCTTCCTGACCTTACACAACTCGCGTGCACACACTAGCTGTTGAACTGTCATCAACGTGCCTGTTGAAAAATTTTTTTGTTTAAGGAGAGGCCGTCATCCTTTTCTTTGTCAAAAGTTTATCTCTCAAGTTTTTTGGTCTCTGTCATAGCGGTCAATAACTTAGGTTTGATCACAGTAATAGCTTTCTTTGTCATAAAGAAGTTTTCCTCAAAATTTTCCTTTTATGGGGTTTTTGGACAAGTGTGAGAGTCCTTTTTAATCTACTTGTGTGTTGTTTTTAGAGTGACTCTTTGCGATCTGTGCTTAGGCCATAAGTTTTATTGGTTTTTACTTGTTGATATTTTGCCTTTTTTCTTTGTGAGCATTCAAATAAAAAAAAATCTTTTATTTTCTTTGTTTGGTTAAATAGTGTTGGTCTGTGTTAGTAACCAGGAAAATTCTTTTCTTTCATAAGTTCTTGATGATTTACTTAGATGTTAAGTAGCTCGTAGTCGATTGAAATCCTGTTTTGAGTTTGTTGTTCAAAGATCTTAGAAAATTTTAGTTTGAAAAGTTGATTAAGAATTGAGTCAAGAAGAAGTTATTTTTGTTTCTAGGTTTCTGTTTATTTTTCTTTCGTCTTTCAAACATCACTAGTTTCACTTTCATAACATTTGACTTAAGACAAGCCATAAAAATTAACGCTAAATCTAAAATTAATTAGACTTTTTATGTTTGTAGGGTCAACCAACTAGTTTAGGGTTAGGGCCTTGAATTAGGTTGGAGAGGAAACTCTTCAAGGCCATTAAATCAAACATTGGAGTCTAAGCTAGGGAGTGTTAAAAGTCCAGTATCATGAAATTTATCCGAGACCCCCCTCTAACACAGGGGCTAAACATGAGGTCGCGTGCGAAAAGGTAGAGGAGATAACCCCTCCAAATCCAGACCAATCGTAGTGGAGAACACATATTAAGGGCTTGTCTTGGGATTCCGTCGATTGCATTTGCCACGGAGCTTCGTGGGTCTCGAATCCGTTCGAGGTCCTCAATTGTCTTCCAGACCACTTTATTTCAATACCCTTGACAGGTTTCGGGCTTGATACCTTGCTCATTGTGGTCTACTTGACTATCGACTATACCCGCCTGGTGACTGTTCGTGCGCTGGAAACCTAGTTGCCTATCGTTTTTAGGGACATACACAGGTGACTGTGGGGGTATACCGTGGTACCTAGGATAGACATCGGGCCATGCTTTGCAGAGTATACTTGGAGGGTGCTTCCATTTTCGAGTTTCACTTGAACCGGTAAGTTGCTCTAGTGTTGGTTGTTGTAACTGTTCTTCCAACTAGTTAGTGTTTTCTTGTTTTATCTGGTAGGGAATTTTTTCTAGTGTGTATTGTTTTTGAATGAATAGAAAGCCCTAGTGTGTCTTTGATCTTCTCACACAGTGGAGGATCATGAGCTCCGTTGGTCATGAAGTCTTCTTGGCCTACCACTGGTTACACTAGAGCCACGCCCGCCACCGCTAAGGATAAAGCTATACCAACAAGGGTCTTTTGAAGCGACTGGGTCACAGGAAACCAAACCTGACCAACCTTTGTTAAAGGAACTTTCAGTACCTTTAAAGCGGGTAGTAATGAAAGCAAATGATGCCACTTCTTCTGGGAATTCTTCTATTCCCACTACGACTGTCACCACAGGGGGTGTTCCACCTCCTAACCCACCGTCGCCAGTCCGAGCCACCATGGTCTCGACTGCCTCTACCTCAAATAGTGGTTCGATCTCATCTTTAGTGACGACCACTACTCCTTTCACACAGAGTGCGACATGCCCTCCATTCTCATACGAGATGCCTAGCTCAGGTACAAGACCTGTACTATCCTACTCCACTTTGCAGACTTTAGTTCTGGGGACAGGGAGCTCTAACGCTCCTTTGCAAGGACCCATGGGGGGCACTTCAACTCCCTTTAACGCTTTTCCTTATGGGGGAGGTCATATACCTCCATCATCCCCTTCACTCAGTGGTACCTACAAACAATCTGCCAGGCCAAACACACACCATAGTTCACTTGGAGTAGGGAGTCAAGGACCACCTTCTCATAATATGTCGGTAGGGTTGACACCATTTTCTTTGTTCGATGCATTTGGTAACAATGATTTCTCATTAGCCGCTTTCCTGACCAGGGGCAACCCTGGTTATGGCCAACCTAATGCTATGTAGGGTACTATTCCTGCACAGGGGGCAAACCCAAGAACTTCTTTCGCATCAGGACCTTGGAATTCTTAGCAAGGATCAGTTCCCTTGTCAGGAATGTCGATCTGGGAAAATTATTTTCACAATCAATGGAACCCCGGGAAAGGTGCAATACCTATTCCCATTTGATCGGCATGGGGCAACCCTTCTCAAAGTCCTCCGAATGTAATGCATGCCCAACCATCTACGTCCTATTTTGGGAATCAGCCGATGATGTCTCCTCAAACGCAAAATCCGTACGTTGGTCATGGCCATGGTTTTTACCAGAACCCCGGCCAACATCCCAACTTTTCCTGGCAACCTGGTGCCAGTCAAACTCCAGGTCCCTTTTTCCATGGTTATCAGCAACACCAACCAAATCTACATTTCTTGGCAACCTTACATTTTCCAGACTTGACAAGATTGTTGAATGACCCCATATGTCATGATCCACGTTGGCCTCCTATGCTGACGAAATTGCCTTCGGACATACCAAAGTTCAAGACCAAGCCTAACGAAGATCTAGGGGATCATGTGACCACCTTCCATCTTTGGTGCTCGTCTAATTCATTGAAAGACAACTCAATACAATTGTGATTGTTTCAACGCACTCTCATTGGGAGTGCTACAAAATGGTACATCGAGCTTGACCGCTCGACATATTCTTCCTTCGGCGAATTGGCAATAGAATTCCTAAACCATTTCTAATTACTTGTGAGATACGATTTCGGCACAGAATTGCTGGCCAATTTTGAACAGACAAAAGCAAACCATATCTCTGACCACATCCGAGAATGGAGACACCAGAAGAGTTTTATTAAGGTACCAGTCCCACCAGCATTCCTTCTTGAGTGGTTCCTTAAGTTTTTGGTCCCACAACTATCCAAATACATCGCAACGTCAGGAGTTTTTTCTGAAGAAGATGCCATCATGAGAGCTCAGTAGCTTGAGCTAATTTATTCTAAGTCTGGTTTACTATACGAGGTTTTTCCCGATGCACCATGATCCATACTTGATAAAACCATATAGAGAGCTAGAACACATGCCGATGGTATTGTAGGTTCAGCACAAACCAATCCCGCTGAACAAATGAGAAATTTTTTTTTAGTAATTGTCTATACAAGACACAACGACCAGCCAAACTACTGTTTCGGTTACTCCCCCTACCCAAACGTCAGATGTACATAGTGTGCAATCGAAAAATACAAAGGCCATCCAAAAGCCTGATGGAAAGAAAAAATAATGTAAGAAGGGTAAGGGGGATAAGAAACCCACTAATAATGCTGGCGGGGGCAACACTGAGAAACAAAAGGTGAAGTATCTGTGTAACCTGTGCACAGAGGACCACCCGACCCACCAGTTCCCTCGGCTTGCAGAGAGCCAAAAGTTTTTTTCACAACAACAACCTACTGTGTTAACGAATCCATTCCAACATGGGAAAAACCTAACCCAAGCCTCTACAAGCGCGGAAGGGGGCAGTCAAGGACCCTCTCCATATTTGAACAATCTTACATCTGTGAATGTGTATATGATGAAAGGTGATGCTTTTATATCGACTAGAGAACATGACTATAGTAAGCCAAGCACCTCTGAGAAAGGCAAAGAAGATGAAATCCCATCTCTTCCTCTCCAGATCGGGAAGACTTTGGATGAAATAATGACACGCATCCCAAAAGGTGCGTTCAAGAAAGATTCTCACAACCCAAACACAAGGGCCACCCAAAACTATTCTTTGGTGGAGGATTTATCTCAAACCCCTTGTGCGATGTCCTCTTTGGAGGTCCTCTAGAGATTCCCTTCCCATAGGAAAGATTTGTTAGCCGTTTTAGGATCTGCCGAGACTTGTAATTTGGGTAAAATCATGCTGGATACAACCGACTTAAAACCTCGTCTCCCTTACCATGTAGCATTTTAGATAGTAGTGTCTTACCCCACGAAAACTTTTACTCGAAACATTTTCCGCACGATGGTTGATGAGGGCACCTCGACATGCGTCATGTTGTTGGCGTGTTGGAAGGCCATTGGCCAGCCCATTTTGTCTCTGTCACCTACTCTTCTTATCGCTTTCAACAATCGTTCGTTCCGACCACATGGCATCATCCACTCTTTCCCTATGCAGTTAGGAGGGAAGACAGTGTGCATCGAGGTAGAAGTAGTCGATGCATCCCTCGACTACAATCTCTTGTTAGGTAGGAGTTGGACCTATGCCATGCAAGCGGTGGTTTCTACAGTTTTCTAGGTCTTGTTGTTTCCACATGAGGGTCGGAATGTGACCATTGATCAATTTTCCTTCTCCAGACCTGACCCTTCATTGGGGGAATCCATGGTCCTGATGATTGACAATTGATGGGTACTTTCAATTACCTGCCTCCTCAAGGCGATGCCAAGTTCATATCATACCAGCATAAGGTTGATATTTTCCAAGTTTCATCGTTTCACACGACTTACTTCAACGATCCGTGGATTCTTCCTTCCCCATCGGCCATGATGGAAGGGAAAGGGCACCATGGTATGTCCATACCCTTGTCCGTGACAGAGGCAACGTACTCTTTAGTCCAACAAGCTTCAGTTGACACCGATCCGACTCCTACAAAAGAGTTAGATCTGATCCCAGAGTCTATTTGGGCTCAAGGTTCCCTCACTGGTACCGATTCATTAGGCTTAGTATTTCCCTCAGATGAAGCAATCATTGAAGCAATGACTAGTCCGAAAAAACCCTGGGACGATCTCCATCACAGATCATACTTCCTCCCAGAGTTAAGTAGAATCAAAGCAGGGTAATTCACCTTGAATATGATTGGAGATAGGTCTTGTCCTATCAATCCCTTGGCTACAGATGAGGTTTATGCCGAGGGTAATATGGAAAATATCATTGAAACTATACCGATTAAAATCTCTAGAACCCTTGGCGTTGTGGAGAATGTTTTCATCGAAGATGAATTTTCCCCCGAAGATATTCAAATCTACATAGACTTATTTAAATAATTCTGTGACGTTTTTGCTTGGTCTTATGATGAAATGCCAGGCATTGATCCAAAAATAGTCGAACATGAAATCAAAACTTATCCGGATGCCAAGCCAGTTCGATAGAAGCTTCGTCCAGTTAATCCCAGGAAAGAAGCAACCATTAAGGTTGAAGTCAAGAAAATACTCAAAGCCAATTTTATCTATCCTATCCATTTGACCCAATGGGTGTCAAATCATATGCCGGTCAACAAGAAACAGGGCACGATTTGCGTATGTACGGACTTTCATGATTTGAATAAGGGCTGTCCAAAAGATAATTTTCCCACACCATTCATTGACCAGATAATTGATGAATGTGCAGGTTGCGAGGCCTTTTTCTTCATGGATGGTTTTTTGGGATATAATCAAATACAAATCAAACCCGAAGACCAACACAAAACTACATTCATTTGTCCATGGGGTACATTTGCCTATTGTAAGATGCCTTTTGGTCTAAAAAATGYGGGAGCTACCTTCCAGCAGGCCATGTCTTTTGCTTTCCATGATCTCAAGCATATAATTGAAGCCTATTTAGATGATTTAGCATYAMAATCTCTTAAGAGAATGGATCATCCCACGCACCTCCGACTTATCTTTGAGCGATGTCGCTACTTCTRGATTCTCTTGAATCCAAACAAATGCAGATTTTGCATAACATCAGRATGTTTTTTAGGTTTCATAGTGTCAACAATAGGGATCATGGTCGATCCTCTCAAGGTGGAGGCAACAGTTCAGTTTCCTCCCCCACGCACAATCCTTCAACTTCAGAGTTTACAGGGAAAGGCAAATTTTTTGAGGCATTTCATCACCAACTATGTCGAGAACACAAAGGGCTTTATGCGCTTACTGAAAAAAGACGTTCCTTTTCATTGGGACAATGTCGCTCAACGCTCCTTCGAAGCGTTGAAACATGCCCTCACGACTACCCCTCTACTTCGACCACCCAATTATAACAAAGATTTTTTATTATACTTGGCTGCAGCAGAGTCAACCATCAGCATGGTATTAGTTTAGGAAGATGATTTTCGCTCATAATATGTGATCTATTACTTGAGTTGAGGCCTCGTCAGACTGAAACTCAATTATTCTCATATCGAAAAACTTGCATTGGCAGCAGTCCATGCTGTCCAACGGTTCCGTCATTATGTTATGTTTCACAGGACCACCGTCATTTCTATTTTGAATCTGTTTCAATACGTGTTGACACGACGGGTAATCGGTGGAAATATCAGTAGATGGATAGTCGTCTTCTAGGAATTTGACTTAGATTTCATTTCAGCAAAATCCAAAAAGTCACTGGTCTTCGCAGAAATTATTTCGGAACTTCCGGTCGAGTCAGGTGATGTTGTGCTCGAAGAATCGCCTATTCGAGGAGATATGTTTCTGATAGCATATTCAGACCCATGGTATGGAGATATTCTTGTTTATCTCTAGAGTTTGAAGTGCCCTGCCTCTACTTCTCGTGATGAACATCTTCGTATACGTCATCAGGCCAAGAATTATCTCATCCTCGAGGACACTCTCTATCGTCGAGGTGTAGAGTGTGTTCTTCGCCGATGCCTCACTCATGAAGAAGCGAAAATCATGCTTAACAATTKCCATAATGGAGCATGTGGCAGTCATTTTTCTGGGTTGGAAACAACCCAAAATATTTTACGAGCCAGTTACTTCTGGCCGACACTAATCAAAGATTGTATTGAATCGGTCAAGAAGTGCCACCCGTGTCAGATCTTCTCTCAGAAGATGAGGGCACATCCCACTCCCATGTTTCCTGTCATCACAGTTGGTCCCTTCACCAAGTGGGGGATTGATTACACTACATGCCACCCTCCTTCAGCAAGGGGGCACCGTTATATCATTGTAGTCGTAGAATACTTCACGAAGTGGGTTGAAGCTATGCCAACGTTTAAAGATGATGGAGAGGCTGCAGCTCTCTTTTTGTTCAACCAGATAATCGCAAGGTTCGGCGTCTCGAGAGAGATTGTCACTAACCATGGCAGTCACTTTTAGAACCAAATGATGACTGAATTAACGTCAAATATTGGGTTGCGGAAAGACCATTCATCACCCTACTACCCCCAAGCAAATGGTTAGGTGGAATCTGTAAATAAATCTCTTAACACCATCCTACAACGAACGATCAATTCGGCCAAGTCAAAGTGGCATTTGATGTTATACTCGACATTATGGTCTTACCGAATGTCTGTTAAGACTGCAACTAGTTTCTCACCTTTTCAACTCGTTTACGGGATGGAAGCAGTCTTGCCTATAGAATGTCAGATCCTGTCCCTAAAATTGGTAGTACAGTTACTGCCAGACACTTCTCCAATTGAAGAGCAGTTATTATACCTTGAGTGACTCAATGAGTAGTGTCATGATGCGGCCCTGGCCAACGAGGCTCACAAACAAAAAGTCAAGTCTCAGTATGATCGATCCGTTCATCCTCGGATTTTCTCTTAAGGTGACCTTGTCCTGGTCTATGACCAAGATAAGGACTCCCTGGGGTCAGGAAAATTCAAACCCATGTGGTTTGGACCTTTCATCATAAAATAAATTCTAAAAAAGGGCGCTTATCGTCTGGTAGAATTTTAGGGAAATTCTTTGGCGGAGCCTAGAAATGGGCTCTACCTCAAGAAGTATTACTCATAGGTAGGTCACCTTGGGTAACTTTTTGTAACATATGTATAGTCTTTGTACTATTACTTTCTAGTTTATTTTGGTTTTATGGATGTGTCATTTTTGATGTTATCTTTTGTCACTATGGAAGATGTCAAGTGTATTAGAGGTGTTTGTTGGGTACATAGACGGTGCTAGCCGGAACACTCAGAGGCTTGCCTCCGCAGCTTGGGTAATTTTTACACCTCAGGGCCAATTATTATCTTCAGGAGGCATATGTTTAGGCGACACCACAAACAATGTTTCTGAATACAGTGCAATTATTGAGTTGCTTCATGACACCTTGTCATTTGGTATCTCTCATCTCCAGGTCTATTTAGATTCTCATTTGGTTGTGTCTCAGTTAAATAGAGTCTACCATGTTCATGATCCTACTTTACACCAACGATTCCTTAGGCTACGTCTCTTAGAATGAAGCTTTGATTATATTACATATTTTCATGTTCCTAGGAGATTAAACCAAGTTACAGATACTCTAGCTAATCAAATCTTAGACTGGTATTTCACACACATATAAAAAAAAAACATACACATAAACATGTAAATACATTTTTAAAGGAAAAAATGATCCATAAGACATAAAAAGACATAAAAATCCATATATAATATCAAAATCATCAGAGTACATAGGTGGACGCAAGCGCCTAAAAAATACGACTAGTAACGAGTCATGGGGCTTATGCCCTAAAAAAATATATACAAGTAGTGCCCTCGACACATGAAAAGTCTATACTAACTAAGTTCAGGGCTTGTGGGCCCTATTGTAATGATCAACATCATTTTCCAAATGCCAAAAATTTCGTACCCACGTCCGTGGTGCCCCCACTACATGAGGCTGCATAGATGGTGGCAGATCCTCAATCTTTGCTATGGGGACTGTATGAGTAAGCGAGGTAAAATTTCACTCAACTCATCTCAGAACCCTCTCAGCCTCATCGGCTAGAAGCTCTCATGCTGCTATTGGTCCCCCTGCGGCGGCGGGTGCGGTCGCTAGACGAGGACGTCACCTGTTCCTCGCATAATCCGTAGGTCGCACTGGTCCCACATCTGCACATAATAGACACATATCTGTCAAATTCTCTGGTATAAAAAAATGACATATATAAAAAACAACATAAAAATTACATATGTTTAACAAAAAAAACGATGCAAACTTACCCATCTCTCCTTGCTCCTCGCCGGGGGGTACCAGTATCTTAGGGTCTCTCGAGAAGTCAATCCTAGCATAAGGGTAATCCTCTATGACTGGGATCTATCACGAAAACCAAGAAAAAAAGTTGTCATCAAAGGACTCATTGGTCCTTCCTCCCCCTTGTCGTGGCAACAATACTTCCCATCTATGTATTGCAGGAAGATAAGACTGATGCCCGCATACCACCTCTCGAGGAATGAAACTGGGCACTCTTTCAAAGAATAAAGAGCAAAGAATGGTTCCAAACCCAAAGTTCCTTTGAGTCCACGACCGACAGTCTATCATCTGTCTCTTCATACAGTCCAATAATTTGGTGCTCCAATAAAAAATCTGTGCATTTAAGCACTAAACTGCACAGTTCATATGTGCATGGGAAGCTTGATGAAAAGCGACAGACCTTGTAATCTACCCGATAAGCAACACTATCACCTGCAATGCTAAGTCTAAGATCTTACTTATCGACACTTGCAAGTTCGTCCTATCTATTCCCGCCTCACAATAGAGTCCAATCAACTCTGATATGTTGTGAGGCCCCGAGGGAAACATATGAAAGTTGACTGGTTCCCCTCACCCAGAGAGGCCAGTCAAAAAGTATATGTCCTTGGTCATTAGCACCAGTGACTGACCCTCCAGCATAAAGGCCTCTGCGTCGGGATGCCAATAATCAACCGAGGCATTTAGTAGCCTAGGTTGTGCTCGCATGAAAGGACATAGGAAGATTTTTAGCAACCCACATTGCTTTAAGGCAGCAACAACATTAGGGTCCTCCCAAACCAACACACTAATATCCTCATGCTCTTGTTCCCTCCAGTGAACATACATCTTGAAAAAATCAAGTTCAGGAGGGTTAACCCTTGCTTTATTAAGTTTTTCCATTAAATAAAGGGTCCACATGGGCTGTAATGATGACAATCATGTGTACACGTGTGCAGTTTTTCCTCTACCCGAGTGTACACGTGAGTTGTCATTGGACAACCCGCGTGGACCTAGGGTCGACCTTTTGAGGGTTGACGCCCCCCCAAAACTTGAAACTAAAAGCATAAAGAGAGATTTAAATTGCAAGAGGAAAGAGTTTATACTTACTTGGTCCAAGCAGATGGTTGTTTCATCCACTAAAGCTCCCAGAATCAATTCTTTTCACAAAAGAGGCATTTTTGGCTTTTAGTCAATTTTTGAATTAACAATGGTGATAATGAGCTGGCAACTTCTATTTATAGACGTTTTTGGCCCTTTTTTGTCAATTTTCGGCCCCTTTTGTCATTTTTTTAAAGCTGAAAATCATTTAAGATGGTTCAGGAGTTTTCTTTGGATGATCCCAGGAAGTATTACTTTGGGTATTTGGAATTTTTTTTGATATTTTGGCGTTTTGACGGTCCTTTGGTAAAAATTCATTTTTTTTCCCAACTCGTTGCATTTAAGTCTGGATTCCACCCCCACTTTCTGCATCTTGTTGTCTTTTCCGCTTTTCCATAGGATTGATCCCACTGAGTTACGACACAAAACCCTCATCACTGTTTTAGAAGTCTCGTAATTTGGTGGTAGAGCCTACCATAACATGGATTCCCTAGGTAGATCCTGGTTGCATGACCGTGTCCATGCTGTCACTAACGACTATAGGCTCGGGAGTCCTCTTTAGCTTTTCCTTGATTACGAGTTTGAGCCTCATTTTCATGATTCCTTATCACTCTTAACCTCACCCTTGAGACTCCCAAAATATAACAGGTCTTCTTTTAAGCCCTTTTCAGACCCTCTAAACACGAAAAGATTGTCAAGCGATCTTGTGGCCTTTCATGCTCGTTAAACTGAAATTTGAAGTCACATCTATCCGGTAGTAGTTTACCCCTTTTTCGTTCAGGACGGTCAATGGTACGAAGAAAGGTATACTCTAAAGGCCTCAAATCTTTAGAAGAGTACCCTCAGGTATAATTTTAACCCTTTTTCGGGCCCGAGGGACTAAATTTACGAAAAAAGAACCCCCACAGAGTCCATAGTTAAGCTCTTTTCAGACTCCCTAAAATTGAAAATATTTTCGAGTGACCTTATTCTTTCACGCTTGTTAAAATGGTCCTAAAGAACATTCTTGACAGAGTCCATAGTTAAGCTTTTTTCAGACTCCTTAAAAATGAAAAAATTGTCGAGTGATCTTTTCTTTATCACACTCATTAAAATGGTTTTGAATAGACATCTTGTCAGTGCTATTTTACCCCTTTTTCGAACCAACTAGAATACCTTCGAAAAAGGTACCCCATTGGAGTCTCCTTTTACGTTTTTTCAGACTCTCTAAATATGAAAAACTATCGAGCTTACCTTCTCTAGGCTCGTTAAACTTACATCGAGGGACATTACCATTGTGTGTCTTATTGATCGCATTTGCATACCTGTGTCTTTTGTCTAATGTCGGCTCCATGATGTTGCTCTCAGCTAAACCATCTGAAGCACGCCTTATATGCAAGCCCTGTAGCACTTTGCCTCTTCGTCTTGACACCTTTGGCCCTAGGAGGGATTTTTCCCAAGTGTCCTTTCTTTGAACATCAGTCTTGTCCTTGCTTTGAACATCAGTCTTGTCCTTGCGCCTCGATCTAGTATGTTTGCAACACTCCCTCCTCCTTTGTAACATAGCATTCTTTTATTCTTTTTCCAAAATTATTGAAAAAGACAAAAAAATCAAATATACCCCCAAAAAAGGAAGGGAAAAGTATTTTCTTTGTATTGGCGGCACAATGAGCCGCCCTTGGATAAAGCACATCCTTTCGTTGGTTTTCCAAGCCCTGGGATTTAATATGACCTTAGGAAGTTGTTCCTGCTACGTTGAGATGTGTCCTCCTCCATTTGGTTATTCTTATATACATATGGAGAGTTTGCGTTGCCTCCTGCTTCATGAACTTATGTTAATGCCATGCTGCCTGAGTCTCATCATTTGTCGTGCTATTGTCCAAGGGAAGTTTTTCCAAGCCTAAGTTTACCCCTCTGCAGTTTGTCTCTTTCCCTCATGCTCGGCCATCCCGAAATTCCAATCAAGACTTGGTTCGAAATCAATGAAGCCTTTAGTCTAATCATCAAGATTCTCTAGTCCATGACTGATGATCCGTCGAAGACCTCTGGGTAGTGAATTCATACACTCATATTACACTCCTACCCAAGTTTTGAAGATTTTGAAGTTGTTGCTCGAGCTCTGAAGACCTCATCTCCGGCCATCAGGCCTTATAAGCTTCTAGAAGATGGATACTATACATGTATATGTTTTTTATTTTGAGATGTAGATCTGCTGTGTATTGCTCACAGCTACACTTTATATAGTTATATGACATGGATCTACAATGTATTTGATTGGTAGCCATGATTTTATTTCATCCCTAGCATGGGTATGCCCACCTCAGTGAGACAATTGTTAGTTTGCAGATGGAACCTCCCGATTTCTGGTCCTTGGGCTCACTTATTTAGAACGTTGGTGAAGATTGATAATGTATTTCGGCCATCAGATGCTCTTCTGACCTCACACATTAGGGGGCATATGTTATAACCCTAAATTTCACCAGACATACTTACCTGGCATTAGGCCATCTCAGAATCTTTCTTTGCCAAAACACTAATGAGCAACTCTTCTTAAAAACCCCCTTTCTAAAGTCCCATGTGCTCTGCTCCATTACTGCACGCATGTACATGCTAGCTGCTCCAATACAGCCCATGTGTACCTACAAAAGCACAAAAAAAGGAAAGTTGATGATGGAACACACAACTTTGGGAAAGTTAACTAAACCTTTAGGCCATGCATGACTGGTCAATCAACCAAATACCTAGCTCCTTCTAGGCTATAAAATAAGGGGTAAGGGTCCCATTTGAAAGGAGGAAAATCATAGTAAAGAGACTATACCCAATTAAGCATTCCCCTTGTCCCAACCTTTAGCCATCCTCGTGAAAAGAGAAGTATGGAGAAAAGTAGTTGGAGGACAGTTGAAGAGGAGCCCAGGACCAGTTTCGAGGAGCAGTGCCAACCACATATTGTAAGTTTACTATTGTGAAGATTAATACAAAAAATAATACTTTTTTCGTCCCGCCATATTACATGTTCAATTTGAATGTTTATTTTATGATATTGTCATAACTAACCCAGCAATTAGTATATGAAATGCATGTTCACAGATTTTTTTTTGTTCATGTGTGAATGCAGGTCAGTTTTAGGAGGAGGCTTGCAATCGAAGAGTGTGTGAAAGAAAAGAGATTGAAATCAAATGAAGGACTTAAGGTAGAGTTACTGAATCTCATTTACACCTTTGTATTGCATGAATGTGGGGTTTTGTGTTGGGAGAATAGGAAAGAGTAGAGGCCTTTAAAATGGTCATTTTATGCATGCATGATTAGAGCCCTTAAATGCTAAGTCCATAGGAGGGATTCCCACCCACAACAATGTCCTGGATGTTGATCACCAGGAGGGGTACGTGTCGATAGATCAGAATCTCCGAGTGAATGCACTTCGGAAGAAACGAGAGCATAGAAGTTTGAAACTTCCGAAGCCTGAAGAGATGAAGAGCCAAAGTGGATCTCATCCATTGGTCGACAAGAGACACGTGTCATTAGACCAAATATTTCAGGAAAAACACTTTGAGAGATTTAGTTGAGAGTTGAAAATCCCAAAGCTCGGAGAGTCGGAGACTCGAAGTGAATCTGGATCATAGATCCATAAGGGTGTGTGGTGACAGATCGTGGATTTTGGGTGGAAGCACTCTGGGAGAATGAAAAGGAGAAGAGTTTGAAAGAACTGAAGTTCCAAAGCAGAATCTCAACCATTGATCAGGAAGGGAGATAAATTCCATAGATCTTGTCTTGCTTGAAAAGTGTCGAAGTCCCGAAGAGGACCAGGTCCATTGATTTTGAGAGGATGCGTGGAAAACGATCTACCACTTCGGGAGAAATCACTCTGGAAGAAAGTGAGGTTATTGAATAAGAACTCCCGAAGGCCGGAGACTCAGAGTTCATGTGAACTGCCTGATTGAGAGGGACAAGTGTCAGTAGATATTCCACTTTAGGAGATAGCTACTACAGAGAAAACAAGGTTTGAGAGTTGAAAACTCTGAATGTCGAAGTCCCGAAGAAAATCACGTCCATTGATTTAAAAAGGGGCAGATCTGAGCCATCATTTCAAGAGTACCATCAAGATCGTGGGATCAAAGGTCCTGTTGCATTACAGGGATCGAAGGTGTGCGAACTTTAAAATTTTGAGGGCAGGCCGCAATCCAGACCATGGCTTTGGAGAAAGGACACGTGGAGGCTCGGGATGAATTGTGGGGCGAAAAGTAGTTTGGTTTCAAACCACCCTTGGCTGCACCTGCAATCATGTGGTTACATGAGGTTATCACCCAAGGTCATATCAAGAAAGGGGCTTATCAGAAAAGGAGCTAGCGCCCAGACTCTGAGATTTCGCAGGTGCGAAGAGGAGGGTTGTGGGTACCTTTAGACCCACACTAGGAAACCGAAAGGGTTTGTGTCTATTTACAGAACGAGACCATCAAGGTCTCGGAGAGTCGTTTGGCTCCAGAATCAGAGATCCTTGACCGAGAGGTCAGACTGGTTCCCTGAATTTCCAAGTTAGAAACCATGGATGGAGAATCTGTCCATTAAGAAAAGCAAAAATTTTTATGCCCCATCATGGGTGTGTTACACGAGTCTATTTCTAGCTTCTGTGTGCAAAATCCATAACTAGTCGATATACATATGAAATCCTACGCACTTCTTCATTTAGTACAACTATATATTCAACACTTTTTCATTCTACACATGTGTATCCCCTCAAAGATGAGACTTATTCTATTTTCAAGAATTGTTTGGAGAATTCAAACAACTCACTGCACTAGTGGTGGTGATGGATGTATACAATATTAAGCATATCAATCTCTACATAAGCCTCTATAGAACTAACTAAATCTATTAGCATGGATCAAAGTCATTTTAAATTTAGTTCATATTTAATTATATAGTGAAATATATAGTGTACACCTTACAACCTAGTACCTACACCTGTGGAAGCTATAGAAATTTTTTTCCAAGTGGTGGGGATGGAGGTGTACAATAATAAGCACATCAACCTCTGCATAAGCCTCTCTATAACACACTATCTTTGTTACCGTGGTCACAAGACTTTCAAATTTAGTTCATATCTAATTATATAGTGAAATTTATATCCTACACCTTACAACTTAGTATCTACACCTGTGGAAGTTGTA
Organism: Picea mariana; assembly: GCA_032191745.1. Taxonomy (NCBI): domain Eukaryota; kingdom Viridiplantae; phylum Streptophyta; class Pinopsida; order Pinales; family Pinaceae; genus Picea; species Picea mariana. Next base: position 27,154 of record JASDQU010686009.1, on the reverse strand, counting down.
GCTTATACTTGTGAAATCTACAACCTAAATCAACCTAGACTCTAGAGGGTGTTTTTATTTAACTCGTACCATATTTCCTTATCTTACATATGTGTATGAAGACTCGAGTTGTTTTACATTATCAACCATAAAATAAAAAATCCTAAATTTGTTTATCCTTATATTTATTTGAATTTCTATTGCTCGTCATTTTGATCATACCAGAGTCTTCCTTCATTATCTAGCAACACTTTTACTATATAGTATTTTCTATACATCATAATAGAATTTGACAACAACATAACCCATATACTCATCTCTCAAAATTCTATCACAATTCTATTTATGTGTTTGCACTCTATAGCTAAGTCTTTGGCTAGAAAAAATTGTCACAGTAAAGGTATAAAATTAGCAATTTACTTAAAAATAAAATTAATTATTTTATTTCTATTGCAATTACAACAACTTTTTACGTACACCAATTTTAAATTCCTTAAAAAAGAATTAAAACAATAAGCATGGTTGCAATGAGTATAGAAAAAGAATACCCTCAAGAAAGACCCTAGATCTCTGTTATGGAGGTATGTGGAAATCCTCAAAAAAACTCTGAAGGGTGGTTCGTAAAAATGAAGCTGACAATGAAAAAAAAATCATGGGAAGAGAAGCTTACTATATTTTTAGCATGAGAAGACATACAAAAAGAAGAGTAGTTTTCAGTTTGTTTTTGTATGTGAGAGTGGCATGTATAGTGTTGTTGGTATCTCACACTGTGCATGCGTTAATTCTCAAACACATGCATCCTTCATCACTAGCAACATGTACACCATAAGAGTTGTTGCAACACTTTCAGGTCAACTGTTGCGACACCACCAACCTTTTCAGGTTGTTTCTACAACACGCTTTCTAGTTGTTGCAACATGATTTTTGATAGCTACAACACTAGTTGTTACAACATGATTTTTGGTTGCTACAACACCAGTTGCTGCAACACTAGTTTTTGCAACACGACTCTCATTTGGCAACAACACCAGTTGTTGTAACACCCTATGAACAGATGTTGCAAAACCATTCAATGTTGTTTCTGCAAGATTAAGTAGCCACGACCCCCATTTGGGAAGTCGTGATCGATGAGTTGGTTTCCTCCCTATTCGATGAGGGAAAAAATGATACCTCCCTATTCCTTTTACTTTTGGCCATTATGTACTTCCCAACCCATTGAGAACATGTTGTGCAATCATAAGGGTGAGGCTATGTTAGATATCAATGTACATGGAGAGGCTCTATTAGATATAAGTGTAGATGCTAATAGTTTGGCAATATGGCATTTTGGACAACCAAGCATTCGTAAAATTATTTTTGAATAAGTATCAGTTAGTACATTGGGAAGGCCCACCATGTAAGTCAATAATTCTCAACAAGTTGGTCTAGGGATTGTATTTCCATGTTGTATTTGTGTTTGGGTAGAGATAATAATGAATCAACTAAAGCCCATATATTTTCAATTATGTCCAAAAAACATAACATGTCATAATAAATTATGTTTCAAATATTATACACACTTAGTCTATTTGATGTTTCATACTTAGTCTATTTAATGTTATTATAGATGTAATACCCCAAAGCTGAGCCCCTATGAAATGTGATGATGTTTGTAGGCTAGTGAGCCAAGTAATTATAAGCTAGTAGGATTATGTGTTTATTAGGACAAAGAGCCTAGATGCTAAGGTCAATGGGCCTAATTTTTGTATATGTAATTATGTAGATTATTAATAAAATACGTCGTTGCGTGTAGACCGATCATGAATAAAGAGTTATGGGGGACTAAGCTCCACTGGGTAGGGAAAGGAATGGGGCTGAGAGGATAGGAAAGAGGGGCTAATCTTGAGGTCTTAACCCAAGGGAATATTATAATGTATTCCTGAAAAGTACTAAAGTTGCGAAAATAAACCCAGTTATCCGAAGTTCCTTGGAGGAGAGGAACAAACTCCAAGTGGAGAGGAGCGTGCTCCTGGAGAGCCAAGTGTCACCTAGGACACATGCATATTTATGTGGGAAGTTCCACCTTTTTTGGGTTCACGAACCATTCTGGCCACCTTCCTGAGTAGTTTGATCTCACCATTGCAGCTCTCTCATGATTATGCAAGCTGACCATTCTCACCATTTTCCTTACTCCCTCTCAACATTTTGACCAGTCTGGCCATTTAGTTTCCCATGAGTTCATCCCCATCATGTTGGCCATTCCTTGTGTTTTTCAGGCATACAACCATAGTCATTTATGCCTTTGTGAACCTCTGTAAATTGTTGAGTCGCCCCTTGCCTTACCCAATTTTGATGGTTGTGGATTGAAGAGGCGGGTTGTTAGAACCGTGGTTGAAGAAGCAGGTTGTCAAGCCTGTGAGAAACTCTCTCCAGGTGAGAGAGTTTGCTGGGAAGTGATTTCTCCTGGAGGGAGTCCAGTACCAGCTACAGATCTCTGAGAATTCCTAATCTGGACTGTTGCTGAAGCCATGGAAGGGAAGTGGAGCAATTGATGGACTGTGCAACAGTGAAGGTGCATACTCCTGGGGTGGGACATGCATGTGGGGAATGATATTCCATGAGAAGTGGGTGTAAGTAGGCTCCTTGGAGAGAATCCTTCCAGTTGCACAGTGCAATTACCATAGCCTCAACCTAGGTCTAGGATTCCTTTTCCCTGGCTAGAGTTTAGTCCCAGCTTGGGGGTGACCCACTACTGAGCGTGATGAACAACATGGTCTAAGGTTGGGAGGTTCATGGAAGGTCTGCATGTAGTTGGTGGTCACCTATTGAAAGATAAGTACCAAATCTCTATTGACTGTATGTGGTGTAATTGTACATGTTTTATAACTTGATGAGTAATGCCTAGATATATCATATATGTTGTATGTGTAGGCTTACTATTAATTCCACATTAATATGTGTATGGTTAGAATATGTTGTCTGTATGCATATAGTGTTAGAATGTTTTAATGTTATTTTTGCATGAATAAGTAGCATGAAAAAAATGTTGTAATTGTTAATTGTGTTAGATATGTATGCATATAAATTTACAAAATGGTATCAGAGCTAGGAGAGACGTCTTGAAGTGGCGTTGCCCAGCCTATTGGTGGTTGGGGACATCACAAAATGGTATCAAATCCATGGTTTCAACACTAAGCATAGATGGGCCATCTTAGTGGAAGATGAAATAAAAGTTCCGAAAAAGAATTGTTGTCGAAATGGACAAAACCCAAGTTCAAAGCCCATGGTTTCTACCTGGAACCTGGATGGTCCAAAAACACAAAATTCAACAAAGAAAGTCTAGAGAATTTTAAGGTACAGAGTGCCAGAAGGGCATTTAAAGAACACTTGGACTGTGCTCGAAAACATAGGAGGTGTAACAATTTTATGAAATGGCCACAGAGAAAGAAATCACAACCTTCGTGGTGTTGGGCCATTAGATCTGGTCAAGAGCAAGATAAGCCATTAGATCAAGCGAAGATTAAGTCACGACCGTCAGATATAGATAAAGGTGCATGAGAATTAACCCCTAAGTACTTTGAACTTTGCAACTTCGGTGAATTTTATGTGTGATAGAGAAGAAAGGGTCGAATCCTGAAGTTCCAAAGTCCCGAAGAGGATCTACACTGTAGATCCGAAGGGGGGAGTGTTTACCGTTGGATTTGACCAATTACGGATCAAAACTGTAAGAATAAGCTAAGAGCAGAAGGTAAGAAAGTTCAGGAATATAGTGTTCAAGAGAAGCAGAGTATGCTAAGGTGAAATCTCCAGAAGCACGAAGTCCCGAAGTGATGTGGCCTGCTAATGTCACTAGGGATGATGTGGAAACATGGGATGTGTGCCACGTGTCAGTGAGTTAAGAACCTTTATACGATAGAAATGTAGTTAGACTGTGACATATGTCACCCGTCTGATTGGGTCACATGTCAACTTCATGTGTCCTTCCACGTGGCGCTCCTGGTGATGGAACAAGGCAGTTAAACTTGGTGAAGAATTTAGCTGGATCGGGCCCACATTAACTTTGATCACGATCTATCAAGATCGATGGTTGGGAAACATTATGGAGATTGAAGTTGCACGACAGATAATTCTACAGGGAGATCCTGCAATCCAAACCATGGTTTCCTAGAAGGGGTACGTGTTAGTGTGGGGACATTTGCGGAACAATCAACGGGTTACTCCAAAACTGCCAACCCATGTCCCCGCAATTTGAAAAAGTATAAAGTTTGATGTGACATTTTTGGTATTTATTAGTTCATGCACAAAAACCATGGGCCCCAGTGGATGCATGGTGCTATATCGTGAAGTTTAGAGACTTTCCACTCTAGATGAAATGGCTCATGATGGAATGGGAGGAAGAAGCCCCCAAAGTTTCGTAATGCCAAAGTAAAGTGATGCGATGACATCACCGGGGTGACATGGAGGTATGCAGAGACTCACGGTTCGAGAGTTTTGGGATGTGCAAAGGTGAAATCCTATGGAGTCCCATAGGCCCGAAGCTCTGTGTCCCAGAGCCCCAAAGCCTAGAGTTCCATAGCAAGTATCAACCATTGGATGTTGGGCGACGTGGAATGTTGATCCAACCTACTTCGAGAGTTCTCCAATCCGACACTCCGAGATATTTGTTGTGATGTGCTTTGGAATCTGCTGAAGCCTAGAGCTCGAAGTTTCAGAGCTTCAGATAAGCTCCCAAATCATAAGCGCTGGGTCACAATCATGGTCACATGCGAACCAAGGGCTAAAGAAAAAGGGGCTAGCACCCAATTTTTTTTTGCAAAACAGAACTGGGCTTAGAGATTGAAGCCTGAGGGGTTCTTGAATGACAAAGACCTACAGAAAATGGAATTTGATATTGTTTTTGCTGAATCAAATTGGTTTATTCTGGAAAATTATTAAAGTCTGATAGTTTGACAAAACTCGATTGACTGTAGATTTTGCAGAGTTAACAATTGTCAGAACCGAACCGAATTTCCGCATAGTGCAGAGAAATGGGGAAGGCATAGGGTGCTTACAATTCGGAAAATGAAGTTAGAGGAATGAATGTCCATTTAGGAGTTGAAGGATTGAAATCCAATGGGCATGGAGAAGAGATAGTTAAAGAAGGAAACATGATGAAAATCATTGAAAAGTTGCAGAAAGATGTCCAAAATCACCGAGTAGATAAGAAAAATCTCATGAAATCTAGGGAGAAGTAGGGAGAATTCAACATAAAGTTGATGCAGAGCCTGGAAATAATAGAAAAGAAATTGGATAAGGAGATTGGCTCAATAAAATCAGGGAGTCACAGAAGAAAAAAAAGTGATAGAAGACATTGCCAACAATCCCTGAGGCATTCCAATAAGAGAGCACACAATAGCTCAAGTCCATCCCATGTTAGGAAGAATAAGAGGTCCTTGGAGGATGAGCTACAAGGGGAAATGAACAAAATTGAACCTCCTACATTTGATGGCCAACACAAGAAGGATGAAGATGCAGGGACATGGTTGTTGGGCATGAGAAAGTATTTTCAATTTCATAATTATTCTTCTCATGTAGAAGGAAGAATTGCCATATACCAAATTAAAGGAAAATCATCCATGTGGTGGGATTAGCTGGTGCAAGTACAACACCTTATGGAGAAAAATGTGACTTGGAAGGATTTCAAGAGGCATTTTGAGAAGAAATACCTTACCAAGAGGTATTTTGACAGAAAGATGAAATATTTATTTGAACTTAAACTGGGAAGCATGGCTATTGATGAATATGAAAGGAGATTCTTAGAGATTTTTAAGTATGTCTCCTTCATCAAGGATGAGACAGTGAAGATTCAGAGGTACCTAAGTGGGTTGCCATCTTTCATCAGTGATAAAATCCAATATGATGACCCCAAGACTCTAGAAGAAATGATAAGGATAGAAAAATGCTTATATGATCAGCAAAAAGGAAAGCCTACTTTCCAGAAGGCTTGGGAGTAAAAGAAAAAGTTCAAAAAGGAACAAAGGAAGAAGGGAAACAAGCCTCCTTTTTTCAGAAACAGTCCTCAAGGACAACCATCTTTTAGAGAGCATAGAATGGTTGAGGTAGGAGGGCAAAGATCAAGGTAGGAATCCATTCAATGTTGGGGTTGTAAAGGATACCACAAGTATAGAAATTGTCCTCACAAACGTGACAAGGTAAGAGCTATCCACAATGTACAACAAGAAGAAATAGTGGAGGACATGGGAAGAAGAGTACCAAGGATCTATGCAGCCCTAAAAAACAATAAAGGTGAGTTTAAATCACACATGATTGAAGTTGAAGGTATGATCAATAACCATGCCTTTACTATTTTAATTGATTTGGGGGCTAGTCATAGCTATATAGACCCTAAGGTAGTGGAAAGATTTATTTTTCTAAGAAGCAAGCATGAGAAATCTTGGCTGGTATAGCTGGCTATAGGAGCCAAAAGGAAAGTTGTTGAGTTGGTTAAATCATGTCCACTGGGCATGAACAAACTGTGTACCAAGGAATATTTGAACATCTTGTTGTTGGGATCATATGATTGCCTAATTGGTATGGATTGGTTGGACAAACACCATTCCATCTTAGACTGCCATAACAAGGCATTCACTTGCTTGGATGAGGAAGGAAATCAGAAAACAGTCCAAGGAATTCCCAGGGCAGTTACTATCTGGGAAATCTCAGCAATGCAACTGAATAAGTGCTACAGGAAAGGCTGTCAAATATTTGCAACCCATATGGAGGAGGCATCTAAGGATAAGGTGCCAAATCTGGAAAATCATGTAGTCCTGGAATATTTTGAGGATGTTTTCGAGGAGGTACCAGGACTACCTCTAAAGAGAGATATTGATTTCTATATTAATTGGATGCCTGGAGCAACTCCAGTATCAAAGACTCCTTACAGAATGAGTACACTAGAGCTAAAGGAATTGCAAATGTAGCTTGAAGAACTTTTGAAGAAGGGGTATATACACCCAAGTGTGTCACCTTAGGGTTCCCCAGTCTTTTTCGTGAAGAAGAAATATGGGACATTGAGATTGTGCATCGACTTTGGATAGATGAACAAAGTAACTATAAAGAACACGTATCCTCTGCCAAGGATTGATGATCTCTTTGATCAATTGAAGGATGCAAATATATTTTAAAAGAAAGATCTCAGGTCAATATACCATCAGGTAAGGATTAAAGAGGAAGATATCAGCAAGACCACCTTTAGGACAAGGTATGGTCATTATGAGTTCACAGTGGTGCCATTTGGGTTATCAAATGCACCCGTTGTTTTCATGTGCTTAATGAATGGTGTTTTCCGGGAATATTTAGACAATTTTGTCATTGTTTTTCTAGATGAAATTCTTGTATATTCCAAGTCGGGAGAAGAGCATGAACATCATTTGAGGATGGTGCTACAAGTGCTAAGAGAACATCAGATGTCTGCCAAATTGAGCAAGTTCTCATTTTATCAAAACATAATTCACTATTTGGGTCATATCATATCTGAAGAAGGGATAGAAGTGGACCCTGAAACGATTGAGGCCATTAAAGGGTGGACAACACTTAAGAATGTGACAGAAGTCAAATCCTTCATGGGTCTAGCTGGCTACTACAAAAGGTTCATTTCAGGGTTTTTGAGAATAGCTCACCCCATCACTTCCTTGGAAAGGAAGGGGAAGAATTTTCAATGGACAGAAGAATGTGAAAAGAGTTTCTAGCAATTGAAGCAGATGTTAACCAGTGCTCCAATTATGAATATCCTAGATCCAAATGAATATTTTGAGGTTTTCACAGATGCATGCAAAGAAGGACTGGGTGGAGTCCTTAGCTAGAATGGGTTTGTGATATGTTTCGAGTCTAGAAAATTGAAAAGGCATGAAAGGATCTATGCCACTCATGATTTGGAATTGGCAGCCATAGTGCACACTTTGAAGAAGTGGAGGCAGGACCTCATGGGAAAGAGGTTTGAGATAATGATAGACTATAATGGTTTGAAATATTTGTTTGATCAACCTACTTTGAATGATAGGAAGAGTAATGGTTGGAATTCCTCTGTGAGTATGAATTTGATATCAAACACATCAAAGAAAATGAGAACAAAGTGGCTTACACACTCAGCAGGAGAGTGCATGAACTACATGCTACAACCATTAGCATGTATCAGACGGATCTCAAAGGAAGAATTTATGAAGCTGCAAAATAAGATTTGCAGTACATGGAATTGGTAACAAAATTGCAGCAAGGTAAAATGCAACAAAAGGTTGAGGATTATGAATTGGGATTTGATGGAATCCTTCTGTACATAAATAGAGTCTATGTACACAAATATTCTTAATTGAGGAGTGTGATTTTAAAATAAATGCATAATGTGCCTTACACAGGACAACTAGGATATCAGAAAATAGTTTCAGCAGTCAAGAGCCAATATTATTGGCTTGACATGAAGAGGGAGATTTCTTAATACATAGCTAAATGCTTGCAATGTCAAAGGGTCAAGGATGAGAATAGACACCCAGTTGGGTTACTACAACCATTACCCATTCCTGAGTGGAAATGGGAAGTGGTGACAATGGATTTTATCACAGGATTTCCCAGAACAAGCACACAACATGATGCAATCATGGTTGTGGTGGACAAGCTTACTAACACTGCCCATTTCATTTATATGAAGAATACTCGTAAGGAAACTAATGTTGATGATATTTATATGAGTGAATTAGCATTCTTGCATGGCATACCCAAGACAATTGTGTCTAATAAAGACCCAAGGTTTACATCAAAGTTCGGGAAGGGGTTATTCAAAGGATTCAGAATAGATCTGAAATTCAACACTGCTTATCATCCTGAGTTTGATGGGAAGACATAAAGGGTGAACCAAGTTATAGAGGACATTCTAAGGATGTATGTGATGGACAAACCATTTAAATGGGAGGATTATTTACACTTGGTATAATTTTCCTACAACAATGGGTATCAAGCATCACTAAAGATGAGCCCATTTGAAGCACTTTATGGAAGAAAGTGAAACACCCCAGTAAACTAGGATAACCTAGCTGATAGGGAAGTGGTTGGGCCAGAGTTGCTCAAGGAAATGGAAGAACAAATGATGAAGATTAAGCAGAATTTGAAGGCTACTCAAGGTAGGCAAAAAAGTTATGATGATAAGAACAAAACTCACAGGGAATTTAAAGTAGGGGATCATGTATTCTTGAGAGTGAAGGCCAACAAAAGCTCCCTGAAGTTGGGAAATTATTCAAAGTTGGAAGCTCGATATTGTGGGCCATTTGAAATCCTAGAGAGGATTGGTCCAGTAGCATATAGGCTTGCATTTCCTACATGCATGTCTATACATAATGTATTCATGTGTCATTGCTTAAGAAATATGTACCTAATTCTAATCATGTTATTGATTGGAATGTGGTTTAGGTGGAACAGGAAAGCACTTTTCAGGTGCATCCGGTGCATATACTAGATCGAAAAAGCAAGCAGCTCTAGAATCGAGCTATAGGGCTTGTGAAAGTTCAATGGACCTGGTACGGTCCTTAGGATGCAACATGGGAGCATGAAGATGCTATGCGGGTAGAGCACCTGCATATTTTTTAAGATTTTGAAAATGTTGTTGATATTATGTAAATGAGTTGCACTGAGGACAGTGCAAAAATAAGGGGAGGGGATTGCAATACCCCAAGGCCAATCCCCTGTAAAATGTGATGATTTTTGTAGGCTAGTGAGCCAATTAATTATAAGATGGTAGGATTATGTGTTTATTAGGCTAAAGAGCCTAGATGCTAAGGTGAGTGGGTCTGATTTTTGTATATGTAATTATGCAGATTATTAATAAAATGTGTCGTTGCATGTAGACCAACCACAAAGAAAAAGTTGTGGGGGACTAAGCTCCACTGGGTAGGGAAAGGAATGGGGTTGAGAGGCTAGGAAATAGGGGCTAAGCTTGAGGGCTTAAACCAAGGGAATATAATAATGTATTCCTGAAAAGTACTAAAGTTGGGAAAATAAACCCAATTATCTTAAGTTCCTTGGGGGAGAGGAACAAACTCCAAGTGGAGAGGAGAGTGCTCCTAGAGATCCAAGTGTCACCTAGGATGCATGCATATTTATGTGGGAAGCTCCACCTTTTTTGGGTTCATGAACCATTCTGGCCACCTTCCTGAGTAGTTCACTCTCACCATTGCAACTCTCTCACGATTCTGCAAGCTGGCCATTCTCATTGTTTTCCTTGCTTTCTCTCAACATTTTGACCAATTTGGCCATTTAGTTTCCCACGAGTTCATCCTCAACATGTTGGCCATCCCTTGTGCAGTTCATGCATGCACTGAATAAGTATGAAGCCAGAGCCATTTCCTCCTTTGTGAACCTTTGTAAATTGTTGAGTCGTCCCCTTGCCTTACCCGATTTTGATGGTTGTGGATTGAAGATGTGGGTTTTCAGGCCCGTGGTTGAAAAATCAGGTTGTCAGGCCTGTGTGAAACTCTCTACAGGTGAGAGAGTTTGTTGGGAAGTGATTTCTCCTGGAGGGAGTCCAGTACCATCTACGTAGCTCTGATAATTCCCGATCCGACATGTTGTTGAAGCCCTAGAAGGGAAGTGGAGTAGTCGATGGACCGTGGAACAATGAAGGTGCATATTCCCAGGGTGGGACAAGCATGTGGGGAATGAGAGTCCGTGAAGAGTGGGCGCAATTAGGATCCTTGGAGAGAATCCTTCCAGTTCCACAGTGCAATTCCTGTAGCCTCAACATAGTTCTAGAATTCCTTTTCCCTGGGTGGAGTTTAGTCCCAGCTCGGGGGTGACCCACTGCTAAGCGTGATAAGAAATGTGGTCTAAGGTTGGGAGGTTCATGGAAGGTCTGCATGCATTTGTTGGTCATATATTGAAATATGAGTACCACATATTTGTTGATTGTATGTGGTGTAATTGTACATGTTTTATAACTTGAGGAGTAATGTCTAGATATATCATATATGTTGTATGTGTAGGCTTATTGTTAATTCCGCATTAATATGTGTATGGTTAGAATATTTCTTCTATATGCATATAGTGTCAGAATGGTTTAATGTTATTTCCACATGAATAAGTAGCATGAACAAAATGTTGTAACTGTTAATTGCATTAGATATGCATGCATATAAATTTACAAAATGGTATCAGAGCTAAGAGAGACATCCTGAAGTGGCATTTCCTGGCCTATTGGTGGATGGGGACGTTACAAAATGGTATCAGAGATAAGAGAGACATCCCGAAGTGGTGTTTCCCAGCTTGTTGGTGGTTGGGGACGTTACAAAAGAATAAAACAATAATTTTGAAAAGACAAATTCTACTGAAAACCTAATACGGACCCAATACATAAAAGAAATCCAATACTAATTTTAGTATAAAAGACTCTAGACTTAGTGATTCTTTCAAAAGTGACATGGAGTCCACTACTTATGACAATGTGATTCCTTTGATTCAATGGTCCTCAAATGTATGAATTTACCATCATACAGTTCTCTACCACATGCAACCCCATTGTTATGATTTTCTTGTAATTATTTAATTCTTCAATGGTTTTGATGTTTATGCCTTTGGTGGCCCCTGAGTGATACATGAAGTGTTAAAAAAGAAACAAAATATTTATGAATGGAGGACAACATTGATTCAGTAGAATGCAATTAGCTTCTTTTTTGGTAAGCTAACTAAACTATATTAAAATATTATTGGAAAATATGCATTTTTTTTTTTTGTTGTTGGCCTGCCACATGGGAAACCAAATCAGTAGCAGAACATTTGTTTCTTTAGGATTACTTCCCAAGGTTGATAAAAAAAAAAAAACCTTTGAGATTTAAACTTTTGTTACAAATATTGTCAGCCTTAGGGTCTATCTGTCTAGTATCTATTAGATGTTTTGTAAGTTTTCTACAAAAACTATAAAGAAAACAAACATCTAAGTGATTAATCATGGGAGATTAAACAATAGGGGAGGGGACCTTGTCCCCTGGCACCCTGATGAGTTTATTCATTGGGGTATGTTGTCCTCACTTCTAGAATGGATAATTTCATGTCTAATTCCTTTATTTTCAACTTGATGTATTCCAACTACAAGCATAATTCATTTAAGGCTGCATGTTTATCTCTCAGTGCTCTTCACAATAATGCCTTCATATGTTAATATACATCAATGGTTCTATAGTAATTTGTATCCATTGAATGGGAAGACCTAGTGTCTAGGATTCAAGAAAACATTTATACATCTACTTCACCATCTGGGGTCATATTTATTTCCATTCAAACATATTCTTCCAAAATGTCCAAGGCATGCCTAGTTTCCGGAGGGGTATGAGCAGTGAAATACTCAACTACCATTATTACTTCCTGTTGAGTTCGTGGGAGTGGAATAATTGGATGGAGGTTCCTTCCTCTTCTTCTAGTTCTTACTCTATTCATTGCTTCATTCCAATCATCAATGTCACCACTGAGCCAATATGGAGAGCTCCTTGCATGTATGTGCCAACCACTCTGATCAACGATCCTCAATCAAAGACCAAAATCTCGGAGAGAACCATCCACATGTATGAGACGATCAGTATTTTTTTCATATTTATGGATGAGCGACCTTGTGTTTTGGCCCAAATAACTTCCTTCCATTTTAATTTCATATCCCCTAAGCTGCGTACCCTTGAAATTAATTAGGATTGAATTCTAGTGTGTCTTGTATCGAGCAACAATTAGTTGCAATTTCTTTGATTTACTATGGAGAGATGTTATTTCCATGTTAGCATGTGTGCAACAAGATCCAAGTTGGTGTCGAATGAACTCTTTTCTTATGCACATATCCTATCCAAGCTTCTCTATTATAAATTTCTTCTTAACAATCTTTATCTGGTTAAATGTCAGTCCCAACATTTTAATTGCATGCTTAATCATATTAATTGTTTGCATGGGGGAGCATGGAGAGGATCCAGGTGGTTCATTGAGGAACATGTCATCCTGACACATGCTATATTGTGTTCATGGGCATGGAATGCATCCTTTGCTGGGCACTCGAATTGGGCAGTGGAATGCACCCAACATTGAAAAATGCATTTATTTATTTTTAATTAATTAAAACCTCCTTGGATGTTCGATGAACAAAATTCTAGGCATTCGTCAATCATGCAACTAATGTAACATTGGACATATGACTCTACCATGTCCATCATACTTACAACCATTTTTTCGGAACGTTATCACTCTTGCGATGCACTAGACTGGGATTTTGTTGGTGGTTAGTCAAGATTATGATGAATAATAGTCTATCTTACGACATACATACAACTTCAATTTCTTTCGAATTTGTTCAATCATACTCATAGTTCATTGGTGGTTTGTCGATGGTATGATCGACATATTTCGTTGGTGGTTTGTCGATGGTACAATCGACATAGTTTGATTGTGATCTAAGTTTGTCATAGGTTGGTCTCTCTTTTGACAGACTTGAGACGACCATTGGTCGATCATGCGATGAACCTATGATGACAATGGATTTGGACATTGATCGATTGTGCTCCATGTTCATCACATGTTGGTCGCTCTTCTAAAAAAATTACGATGACCATTGGTCACTCGTACGATGAACCTACGACGACAATGGCTATGGACATTGGGTGATTATGGTCAAAGTTCGTCATAGGTTTTTTAGTCTTATGATGCACTTACGATGGACATTCATGGATTGTGTGGAAAAGGTCTATCGATCATACAACAGAAGTTTTCATCTGTCTTGTGACGAAAAACTCTTATGTCGAATGTTTGACAGAACCATAGTTCATCTCACTTGCGACGACTATGTCACAAAAGAAAAGGGTTGTAGGATTCATCATACTTGAGACGTGTTTGCGACGAATATTCTTCGGTAAATTGTCGGAATATTGGCCCAATGTAATACTAATAAAGATGACATGTGAGTGTTTAAAGGACTATATGAGATTAAATTTTGAACCTATGGTGGGTTATGCACTCTACATAATGAACTTGGAAAATTGGTGGCTATTTTAGGTTTTTAATTCAAATGGAGAGATAAATAATGTTCTAGAGAGTAGGTGGAAGTGGGGTTCCAAAAATATTTTCCTAAAGAAATGGCATGTCAAATTTGATGCGATGACAGTTTGAGTGGACATACTTCCAGTTTCGATTCGAATACCCGATCTACCACTTATTTTATGGTTGGAGGATGAATTTTCAGAAATAGGTAACTCACTTGGTTTGTATTATCAAGTTGATTTATCTTTATGGGATACTGGGTACTTCGATATGGAAAAAACACTAGTGGGTTTAGAAACTATCAAAGTCTTGAAAAAGGAATTGGTTATTCAGAGAGGTAAAGATAATTATTAGTTAAATCTTGATTATGAATGACGCAGCCGCGCCCGCTCACAGGATCTTCTCTTCCCTCGGCCTGAAGAACACTAACCGGTCCTTCTATTTCCCTATCAGGAAATCTTCACCCATAGAAATCTCTGTGCGATCCCCTCTCTGCACTTGGAGGATCGGATTTCGCGACTTCGCGAGGTCAGTGGTCGAACTTTTCACTCTCGGATCCCCAAGACCCGATACGAGTCAACGCTGACCTTTCCTTTACCCTGTCAGGACTTCTCCTATCGCGAGTTTGGCCCTCGCGGTGTCAAGCAACTCGATTCTATGACTCCCGAGTCCCGATGCGCCGAAACTCAAACACACGTGCAAATGGACTATTCAATCACCGCTTCACTCCATCGGCACTTCGAAGTTCGCAGTATCGTGAATCCTAATGCAATGAATTTGGGACTTCTCACTGCGAAACCCCGAAATAATACGCCACCTGTCCATGTCACCAACTCCTGTGGTCCCACACTGTTTACGTAGCCGTCGAGATAATGCGTATCACAATATCGTGATTCTCATTACCAAATCTTCGACTCTTTTCTCATGAAATCCCGATAAGCAATCTCGCGAATGATCCAATGGCCCTGACTAGCTTAGATCAACGACTCTGCCCCTCATGATCTTTGAACCTCTTGATACCTTCGTTGTATCTTCCCTGCTCCTCTGTGAGATCTAACGGCTCACAGAATATCGCGAATTCTCCTCGGGGAATTCCGACCGCCCGTTCCTCCTTTGGGAAATCTGCGAAACTGCTAAGTGCTCCTCCATAGAACTCGTCCCCCTGTGCACAAACTTTGCGATGCTTCTTACCAACCTTCAAGGCACAATTTCCTTGCACTGTTCTTCAACGAATTTGAAGGCCCATCCCTCTTGAGTTTTCCCATGAACTTTAAGTCCTTCAGGAAACTCTTGCATGCACTCCTTGCAGCAACCTTCGACCACATCTAAGTGTTGAAGTCTTTCGACTCTGCACACTCCTTGCAACAACAGTCTTCAATTCCTCCGCTCAGAATCACAACTCTGAGTCTTAACTTAGCCTGCGCACTCCTTGCATGGCTCCTATGCTCAACAACACTTCTGGAAGTAGAAACAAAGGTTAAACTATCTGAGCCCTTCGTCAATGCACTCCTTGTGGACACTTCAACTGCACTCCTTGCAGGAATCCTCACTCAGATAGAGAAACAATTGAAACTAATTTCCTTCTTCCCTTCAGGATTTTGTTTAGAACATGAAATCATATGCACAGCATAACAGAAAATGCATAACAGGAAATAAACATTCATGAGCATAACATTCAAAGACGCATACACAGAGAACAACACAGAACCATGAGTTTGAATCAAAGCTTTCTATTAATTCAAATGTTTGTACATGGGTGTTCTTCCTCAGCTCTCTGCATGCTCTTGTTCTTCCTTGATTATGCTTGCTTCCATAATGTTACAATGTACAATGAGGGTGTCTATATCCCATTTCCCTCTTGCGCTCTCAAGCTGTCTAATCTACAATTGAATTATACCTACATACATTTACTAGCATAAATGCCTTCATCTACCTAAGGACGAGAGCAATCCGCTCAAGGTCCATTTACAATATACAAGTGCGCCTCATTAAATTATTACATTTAAAGTTTGGCGCATCAACTTTAAGGGAAATATTCAAAAATGTTGGCTGGCTTTTCCAACTGTCCTTCACTTCCGCGCTGGCTCGCTTGACGTGGGAGATGCTCCTGCATCATACTCCCTTGCTTGAAAATATTCATGGGCTCCTGTCCATGAGCTCCTACATGGTTTGTCCATGCCTTTGTATCTCTACTTCACTCTCCTAGCTGGCATCTTCTACTGGATGGTTCTTCCACTTGACCAGATACTCGAAGTATTCTTTTCTTCTGGTCTTCTTACCCACTCGTTTGTCCAGTATCCACTCCATCTGTGGCTTCTCTGCAACTGGAATCTGCTTCGTCCACTGAATCACTGGTTTCTCATCTTCTTCTCCTGATTCCTCATATTTATATGGGTACAAATCCGAGACATTGAATATCGAAGATATTTCGATTCCATCCGATAATTCAATCTCGTAAGCATTTGCCCCAAATTTTCTCAAGACTTTGCATGGTCCGATTTTCTTCATCTTGAGCTTATTATATGTTCCTCTCGAAAACCTTTTCTTTCACAAATGTGCCAGAACTAACTCACCAACCTCGAACTGAAGTTGTCTCTTTCGCTGATCTGCTCTGTGCTTATATTCCTGACTTGAATCCAGCAGTCGTTTCTTCACCTGGCTGTGAAGTTCTTTCATCGCCTCAGCGAATTCTTCTGCACTAACGCTCCTAGTCGCGGTCTGTTCTGAATCCCTTAGTTAAGAAACTCCTCTCGACTACATGCCATATACAACCTGAAATGGACTCCACCCTGTGCTCCTGTTCACTGAGTCGTTATATGCAAACTCTGCCTACGGTAGTATATTGTCCCAACTGATGTGGTGCTCTGTCACCAAGCTTCTCAATAAGTCTCCCAGACTTCTGTTCACGACTTCTGTTTGTCCATCCGTCTGAGGATGATATGATGAACTAAACATCAAATTAGTCCCCAACTTCTTCCATAAGGTCGTCCAAAAATGTCCTATGAACTTCGTGTCTCTGTCCGAGACTATGCTTTTCGGTAGGCCGTGAAGTCGAATGACGTCTTTGAAAAACAGATTCGCGATATGAGTCACGTCACTGGTTTTCTGACATGGGATAAAATGTGCCATCTTGGAAAACCTATCCACTACCACAAAGATCGAGTCAAAACCTCTTTGTGTCCTTGGCAATCCCAGTATGAAATCCATGTTGATTTCATCCCATGGCCTCTCAGGTATGGGTAATGGTTGATACAGACCTACATTCTGTCTCCTCCCCTTCGAATGTTGGCAAATCCTGCATCTATCCACAAATATTTTGACCTATCATCACATCCCTGGCCAAGAGTACGATTCTCTTAGCTTCGTGAATGTTTTGTCATGACCAAAATGTTCGGCCAATCCTCCACTGTGTTTCTCCTTCAACAGATTCTCCCTCATGGAGCAATTCAGAATACACAGTTGATTGCCCCTAAACATCAATCCTTCCTGGATCATATATGTGGCCCACTGGCTCCTATCTCTGAGAAATGGATTCTCAGTTGCTTCATATGCCTCTTTGAAATCCTGGTCATCAGCGTACATGTCCCTGAGATCATTAAAACCTAATGTTTTGACTCGAAACTCCTGCAACAACAAACATTTCCTGCTCAAAGCATCAGCCACTTTGTTAGCAGTACCCGAAATGTGTTTTATCACAAATGTGAAATTCTGCATATACTCTACCCATTTTACATGTCTCTGATTCAACTTCTCCTGTTGAGTCATGAATTGTAATGCCCGATTATCACTATATAGAACAAATTATTTCGGGATCAAGTAATGTCTCCACTTTTTCAGTGCCTGAATGATAGCATAAAATTCCTTGTCGTATGTGGAGTATTTCACCTTCACCTCATTCAACTTCTCGCTGAAGTATGCAATCGGTCTGTCATCCTGACTTAAGATCGCTCCTATTGCAAACCCGCTTGCATCGCATTTCACCTGAAATGTCTTTCAGAAATCCGGCAACACCAGAACCGGTTGTTCCGTGATCTTCTGTTTCAACAAGTTGAAAATCTTTTCAGCCTCTGCTGTCCAGTGAAAAGATTTATGTCTTTTCTTCACTGTATCCAGCATTGCTGCACTGATTCCACTAAAATTCCTGATGAACTTTCGACAGAAACTAGCTAATCCATGAAAACTTCTCACCTCGAAAATATTCCTCGGTGATGGCCAATTCTTGATTACTTCCACCTTCTCCGGATCCATTCTCAACATATCTGCTGAAATAAAAAATACCAGATAAATGAGCTCCATCTTCATGAATGAATATTTCTTCATGTTTATCAGCAACTTCTCCTGCTGTAGCCTCTGCATCACTGTAGCAAAATGCTTCAAGTGTTCAGCCACTGATTTACTGAAAATCAGTATGTCATCCAAATACACAATGACGAATTTCCTGATGAACTCCCTCAGCACTTCGTTCATCAGCCTCATGAAGGTACTTGGTGCATTTGTTAATACAAACGGCATAACAAGCCATTCATACAATCCCTAATTTGTTTTGAAGGCTGTCTTCCATTCATCACCTTCTCTCATGCGAATCTGGTGATATCCACTTTTCAAATCGATCTTTGAAAAATATTTTTCTCCACTGAAGCAATCCATCAGATCATCCATCCTCGGCAATGGAAATCTGTACTTGATGGTTATTTTGTTGATCGCCCTAGAGTCGGTACACATCCTCCAGTCTCCGTCTTTCTTCGGACTGAGTACTGTCGGAACATCACATGGACTCAAGCTTTCCCTGACCAATCCTTTGTCCAACAAATCCTGGACTTGCCTTTTAACTTCCTCATTCTCCTGCGGCGTCAATCTGTATGCGGCTTTATTTGGAAAACTGGCTCCTAGTATGAGATCAATATGGTGACTCACACTCCTTATCAGTGGTAACGAATGAGGTAGTTTTTCCACTACTATATCAGAGAACTCTTCCAGCAGTTCCTGAATTTAATCTGGTAAATCATCCACTCTTGTGCTAGTCAGAACAATTCTCATTTTCCTGACCACAAAGAATTGTGGATCTTCCTTCTTCTTCACCTCTGTAAGAATTTCCTTCCCACTCATGAGAAGTACAGTGTTGCTTACCTCCGGCTTCACCTCCTTATCCTTAATCGGAAGCAACATATGGGTTCTCCCATTTTTCTCTAGTGTAAATGTGTTCATTCTCCCATCAGGAATCACATTTCTGTCATATTGCCATGGTCTACCCAGCAATAAATGACAAACATCCATCAGAATAACATCACACAAGATTCTATCATTATACCCTCCTATCTTGAATTCAACTAAACATTGTTTAGTGACAGTTACCTGGTGTCCCTTCTTCAACCAAGAAATTTTGTACGGGCTTGGATGTTCACTCGTCTCCAGCTCCAAATTTTCCACCATCTCGGTTGAAATAAGATTATCAGTGCTTCCACTATCTATGATAACCTTGCATACCCTGTCCTTGGTTTTCCAAGCAGTCCTAAAAAGTCTGCTCCTTTGGACTGAACTCTCCACCTCCTTCTCTGGTGTCAAAAGAGCTTTTCGCATCATTAGCGATCTTCCGCCTTCAGCGTCTTCTGCCTCAACATCCCGCCTCTGCGCTTCGGTGATGTGAGATTCCTCAGTCTCCTTCTTTTTGTTTGGACACTCGTAAGACTTGTGCCCATTTTTTCCACATGTGAAGCATGTAATGACTGCACCTCTTTCTCTTCCTCTACCTCTAGTACGAGGAAAAGTATTGCCATCAGCATAATCCTCTTTCTGCTCAGTATGTTTTCCTCTCTGTTCAACATATTGTCCACGCTGTGAACTTCCACCTCTCTCAATTCGAGTTTGAGGTTTCTTCTAGTCTTCCTTGGGCTTCTGGCTTCTGTCCTGGGCAACAGATTTGCCTCTGGGCTGGCTTCTACCTCTGCTTCTTTGACCTTTCTTTCGGCTCAGCTTCTCCTCATCTTTCAGAGCCAATTGATAAGCATCTTCCATCGTTCGGATGGTTAGCATGCTTAATTCATCCTGAATGTCATATCTCAGACCATTCATATATCTAGCAACCTTCTCATCATCACTCTCCCGATGACCTGCCCTATTGTTCAGTCTGTAGAATTCCTCAGTGTACTCTTTCACTGTCATCAGCTTCTGTCTCAGGTTCTGCATTCTCCTGAACAGAGTGATCTAATAGTCTCTGGGGATGAATTTTGCCTTCATCTTCGCGATCATCCTGTCCCAGATTTTGATCTTTTGCTTGCCCTTGCAGCGTCTGTCAGCTTGTAGTTCATCCCACCACAATGCTGCATGTCCTTTCAGTCTTGTGACAGCATGCCTGACCTTCTTGTCCTCTTTGACTTCTTCATAGTCAAAGTATGTATCTAGAGCTCTAATCCAGTCTAGAAGCTCCTCTGCATCCAAGTTTCCCTCGTAAACTGGAATGTCCATCTTCGCCCTTGCACCCATCCTTGCAATGGCTTTGATCAAACGCTCATTTGATGCATCTTCAACTGCAACTTCCTCTTCACGTTCAGCCTCAATTTCATCTTCAAAATCACTAAGATCCCCCGCACCGGCTGTGCATCTTTGCGCTGTCTCCATATCTTCAAGTCTAGCTCGGAGATCACACATTTGTCTCTCCATTACTGGATCTGTTATCTTCCTACCCCTTCTTCTTGGCATTTCCCTATCCTCTGGATCGGGTGATTGTCTCTCTCTCCTTGGCAGCATGGTGAATTCTTCTTCCCTGCTACAGAAAGCAAAGACTCTTTCTGGGCTCTGATACCAAACCTGACGTAGCCGTGCCCATAGGCACGCCCACTCATAGGATCTTCTCTTCCCTTGAACCGAAGAACACTAACCGGTCCTTCTATTTCCCTATCGGGAAATATTCACCCACAGAAATCTTCATGCGATCCCCTCTCTGCACTCGAAGGATCAGATTTCGCGACTTCGCGAGGTCAGTGGTCGAACTTTGCACTCTCGGATCCTCGAGACCCGATACGAGTCAACATTGACCCTTCCTTTACCCTGTCGAGACTTMTCCTATCGTGAGTTCGGCCCTTGCGGTGTCGAGCAACTCGATTCTCCGACTCCCGAGTCCCTATGCACTGAAACTCTGACACACGTGCGAATGGACTATTCAATCGCCGCTTCACTCCATCGGCACTTTGGAGTTCGCAGTATCGTGAATCCTAATGCAATGAATTCGGAACTTCTCGTTGCAAAACCCCGAGATAATACGCCACCTGTCCACGTCACCAACTCCTGTGGTCCCACACTAGTTACGTAGCTGTCGAGATATCRCGTATCGCAATATCATGATTCCCGTTACCAAATCTTCGAATCTTTTCTCACGAAATCTCGATAAGCGATCTCGCAAATGATCCAACGACCCTGACTGGCTTAGATCAATGACTCTACCCCTCCTGAGCTTTGAACCTCTCGATACATTCGCTGTATCTTCCCTGCTCCTCTGTGAGATCTAACGGCTCACAGAATATTGCGAATTCTCCTCGGGGAATTCTGACCGCCCGTTCCTCCTTTGGGAAATCTGCGAAACCGCTAAGTGTTCTTCCACGGAACTCGTCCCCCTGTGCACAAACTTTGCGACGCTTCTTACCAACCTTCAAGGCACAATTTCCCTGCACTATTCTTCAATGAATTTGAAGGCCTATCCCTCTTGAGCTTTCCCACGACCTTTAAGTCCTTCAGGAAACTCTTGCACGCACTCCTTGCGGCAACCTTGGACCACGTCTAAGTGTTGAAGTCTTTCGACTCTCCGCACTCCTTGCAGCAGCA
>JASDQU010686007.1:16598-44246 GCA_032191745.1 Picea mariana | reverse complement strand
CCCCCTGGATTCTTTGGCTTCAACTGGAAGGTGGCTACAACCACCTAGTTCTCAGACTCCAACATGAAGGAAGCTCCACCTCCCCGATTCTTTGGATTCAACTGGAAGGAGGATACATCACCCTTTCCTTACCCCATCCTGCCACCTTGCAGTACAAGTGTAGACCAACTATCACTACCACAATCACTGCCATTGTCAGTGTCACTGTCACATCAACCTGTCACTCTATCCAACGTCCTGTCACATCAACTTGTGAAACCTGTCACTATCACCGATACTCAACCAGATCCTCTCACATGGACAATATACCAAGGAAACCTCTCAACTAGATGTCCAACATCACCAACACATGCCTCTACCAAGCATGTACAAGATCACCGACATACCATCACAATATATGTGTCCCAACCAAGTACCATAACAAGTTCATCAATCATGCACCAAACCTGTATCATCAACATTGTACCATACCATGTATCAACCATGTACTACACCAAGTAAATCAACCATGTACCACACACCATGCATCAACCATGCACCAACACATGTACCAAACCGTGCATCAACCATGCACCAATACCTGTACCAAACCGTGCATCAATCATGCACCTCAACCATAAAAAGTGTCTAAACCATCAACCATGTATACCAAGTACCAATCATGTACCATATACCATGAAATGTGTCTCAACCATATACCATATAAATCACAATCATGCCATGTACCATAACATAAGTATAATGTATATGACAATATCCCAAAGATGTCCCTCTAACAATGAACCATAACAACCATATACTTGTTGTTCACACCGACCACACTGAGAGGGGGGGTGAATCATTGTAGGGATCATTTTAAACTTCCCTTCACAAAAACTTCTTAGTTAGAAATCACCATTTACTCATCACTTATTATTGTCATTTATAACCAATTGTATGTGAACATATATCAGCAATAGATAACAACAATATATATCACCAATAATCCATCACCACAAAGAACACAAGATGCATGTACAATTTTTCTTTTATTATGGACTACAATCCTTGGGTTTATCAACAACAACTAAATAGAGTATCAACTCCACAAGAGCACTAGCTCTGTAATGCAAGACTCAACTTACACAACTCAACACTAACTGACAAGAGGATTCAATCATCAACATATACCAATATGTCAAAAGGTACATGACCTATCAATAGTGTAGTAGGAGTATGTACATGCCCTACCAGTAGTATAGCTGGTGTATGTACACAGCCTATATGTACTGCAGCTTGCATATGCCCTCTGAACAACTAGGGTTTTCACTCCTTGAAAACTCAGATCCTTTGCATCCTATGTCACATCCACTTATGCCTTCCACTGTCCAATATGTACCATAACCAATCACAACACATCTATGCTCTCCAACAACTTACTCATGCTCCTCAACCATACAATATGAGTGCTACTTAATCATGTATAGGAAACCAATATACTATGGCAACCATATCAGTACTGAAACATAAGAGTGTTTCTCACTCTATCAATCAACCAACATAAACCATATAATGACAGCCATACCAATAATGTCTTAAAAATTCACCATACCATAAGCACAAGTATCCATCAAAACAATCATGTAACCATACAAAAAATTCTATGGCAAATCTAAGCCCATAGAATGCAGATCTGGAACTTGCTTCATCCTTCAGGAACCTGGCACCAACTCACACTAAAGTCTCCATGAATTTCTTCAACTGTACGTGCTCTGATCTCCTTCAGCCCACGTGTGTATGCACCCTGCCTCATTGTATCTCGTGTATGTATGCGCTCTAGCTCACTGTAGCCTGCGTTCTCCTTCAGAAACTAGGGTTTTTGAACTTCCGAAACTTTCGTCGTCAAGATATCAGACTTAGGGAAACTTTGATGTGTCCATGAGAACTTGCAATCACTATCTTAGTCAAAATAGATCTTCAATATATGCTCAAGAGAGATGTCTTTACAAGAGACCCTTTCCTCTTATTTATACTCTCGAAGTAGCTTCCTTAGAAGCATCCACTAGGCCACTTTGTCCACATAGCCGCCTTGTTCACATGTCCACTTGTTCATTTAACCCACTTTTCTTATTTTAGGGTTAACCCACTTATAACCACTTTCCATAATTAGAAAGTTCTCCAATAACTTTATTATTTAAATAATCCTCCTTGACTTCATCACTTCACTTTATTGTTTAAATAATTTCTTCTTTGTAGACATTTTGACTTCTTATACCTTTTGGGGGGCTTCTAGCCAACAATGAGGGTCCTCCAACTTCATAAGGCCATAACTATCAAACTGTGAGGAGTTATGTGACATTCCACATACAACCGGAAATGGAATGACAAGCACTATCCATCTAGGATAGTTTCACTGACAAATTCACTGATATTCATCTCATTATTCCACAATTAATCTTGGGTTCTCTAATCATTCTTTTAGGATAACTCAACCGCAAAGCGTCTTCCCATGAGGGATTTCACCATAAGGGGACCACTTTGGAGTTCATCCATTTGTACTTCCTATCAACAATGACAAGACAATAATGAGTCATCTTTGCATCAATCCAACTGGAATAACCCATGACAACACATCACTATGACATTGTCCCTTTTTCATTGATTCCATGCATGACCACATGATCCAATGATCAATACATTAATGCATCAATCCCTCTATGCATCATATATCAATGAAAACACATCAATCCATCTTCATCTATGCATGAAAACATTTATGCATCATTTATCAATGAATTCACTTGACATCAACTCATTTACAACAATGAAAATACATACTACATCAATATACTATGACAAGACATTGTTCCTTTGACATCAATGACAACATGATCCAATAATCTCCCCCTTTGGCATTGATGGAAATACTAATATTGATGTCAACACCAATCATTGATGGCAACATGTAGACATGAAATTTCTCTTCATCAATGGTCATCTCAATCACATCAATGTGACTATCTATCCCGCTTTGACATAAATGGCAAAGGGTATTTCTCTCCTTGGGGATGCTCCCCCTGCTTGAACTCTCCTTGGGGATCCTCCTCCTTCTTGAAGTATCCTTGGGGATGCTACCCTTGCCTGGATGCCTTGATATTCCTCTGAATAATCTCTCCCCTTTTGAACAAGGGATATCACTCTGATGAAATACTAAAGACATATCTCTCATGCTCCCCCTCTAACCATCGCTCCCTTGGAACCATGCCTCTATGCTCTTTTTCCAAGTATTTATCTTTGCATATGATAAATATCTCCTCTTAGAATCATGGGAAGAAGAATGAATCCCCCTATGGGTATGTCTCCCTCTATCTTCTCTGCAATATGAACAATATGTTACCACTGAAATATGCTTCTGTTGTAAATGCTACTGCTCAATCGGAACATAGATCAACTGCTCAAGAATGATCCGCTCTTCCTATGATGATAATTGGACCTGTCCATCCATCAAAATCGTGCCATACCATACACCATGAAGTAAAATATATGTCAAAAATGAATAGAGAATCATGAACAAAACATCAACCAAGTACATCTTGTGCCATATTGTGTGCCAACCATGCACAACACCCATGTACATAAATACCATAAAATATACCATAAGATATCATCAATGGAGTGTATCAACCATATGCCAAGAACATGTGCCAACTTGTACCAACCATATTCCTCTACCAACATGCCAACCATGTGTCTCAACAAGTGTCCTATCACTCGTGATATGACTCTACCATGAACCAAGTGCCACAACCATGTATCTCAATCAATCAAGTGCCTCAACTATATCATCCCATACATCATGTACCAAAGTATATTCTAAAAAAATTAATACCAATGATGTACTTTAGCCAAGTACTATCACCCTCAAACATATACCATCTATAAGTGCATCAACATTGCACTAAAAATGTATCACCACTTGTACCAAGCAAGTGCATCAACCATGCACCAAACCTCAACAAGATGAACTGCAATCAAGATGTTTTCCCATACATGTATGCCATATCAACCATAAGCCATGTTCCAATCATATTGCTAGCAAGTGCTTCTAACAATGCACCAAAAGTGTATCAATCACATCAACCATAGATCAAGCTATGACTCATCAATGATGTACAATATAACCACCTCATCAACTCATCAACTACATGTCCCAATATGTGGCTCAACCACATGCCAAATGCATGCACCAAGATATCCAACAAATATGCCTCTAACAATACATCATAAGATATATCAATGGAACTCAAATATGTATCATCCATGTATCCCAACAGTTCTTCCTTAACCACCATTCACTACAGAAAATACTAAGCATCGAAAAATATATGTGCTAGAAGTGTGCCTCAAATGACATCTCTAGCTAGCATCATCATGATATATCTCATAACAAAAGTCCATAACTTCACTGTCACAACCAACATTGTTCCTCAATAGAAAAAACCTCAATCCATACTCTAGAGGTAGTATAATGCATCAAGGATAGATTTTCAACACTCAACCATATGTCATCACCATACATACAACAATTATGTATGTCAACATGTAATCATGAAAACCTGCAACAAACCATGTCAGACCCTAAAACAAGCCATGTTAGACCCTGCAACACAAGTTATACCATCACATCAAGATGAAAACCATTTGCATAGCCTACTACCGAAGGCTTTTACCACATGTACGCAGCCTACTATATAGACAACTCGTGTATGTACGCGACCTATTTATAGGTTAGATCACATATGTATGAGACTGTTACCAATGTAACCAACGTACTCTTCAGAAGAATTCAAGCTTGATCTTGCCTTAGGGCTGCCATTCTGTTTTGATTGTTTAGTCTTCTTCACCCACTTGTGAAGGTGTCCCAACTTCTCAGAAATTGAGCTCTGAGCTTCCATCTTTCCAACATTGTCTTGTCTTCTAGCCTCATGTGTTCTTCTAGTCATACTATATGAAACACTTCTCATGTATTGTCTTCTTGTGTTCCAACAATCCCTGGATTTGTGGCCAAATCCACTATAGTTGTAGCATCTCATGGTGTGACAATGAGCAACAATGTGTCCTACTTGATTACATCTCCAACACCTTAGGGTGTTATGAAATATTTCATTATCTCTCCTTGCATGATATTTGCATTCCAAATATTTGTGACCATATTCATTACATGAGTAACAGTGACCATGAAAAACATTTTCATACATTTGCTTAGGTGTCCATCTTGAAGGTGTCTCTCTTTTGAATTTGCTTTGAGGTGTAAAGATGGCTTCTTGATGTCTTCCTTGATTTTTTCTTTTGAAATTTACCTTGCCTTGTGTAGATGGTTAACTTGCAACATTATTTCCATGTTTTGAGAATGAGGGACTTACCTCAAGCTTCTTTGAGGTGCTTTCTTCAACATGTGTAGATTCTTTGTTGCATCCAAGACCTGATTTATCATTTGGTGATCTTTGACTATCCAAGATTTCATTCAACATTGTTGACCTATTCAAGAATTTGTTTGACTTCGCTACTTTTTTTCTAACATCAACAACTTCAACTTCCAACTTATGATATGACTCTTCCTTTTCATTTACTTGATTCTTTAACAGTTCCTCTACCCTTTTGGATTCTTCAATTTGGGTCTTGAGATGGATATTAACTTCAATACTTTTGATAATCTCATCATATACGTTCTTATTTTCTTCTATTTCATTCTTTAGTCTTTTGATATCTTCTTCTTTTTCTTCTAATTGAGACCTTTTACTTTCTTCTTCTTCCTTGAGCATTTTATTTAGTTTCAAAATATTCTTTTTATTCTTTTCAAGAAACATTTTAGTGTTCTCAGAAAGATAGCTATAGTCTATATAAATATGGTCATAGTTCTATTCATATAGACCCCAATCAACTTTCTTTTTAAGATTTGAAAGTTCTTCTTCTACTTCTTCCATGGGATAATTATCATCTGATTCTTCACAAACTATTTCTAGATCTTCTTCTTCACATCTAGAGAAACATTCAACATCATCACATTTAGAATTATTGCAATTAGAGGATTGTGGAGATTCTTTACCTTCATTGTTCTTGATGGATTTGTCTTTAGTGTCTTCCTTTTTGCCTTGGTATGTCTTCTCTAGATTTATCCATAGATCCTTAGCGGAAGTGCATTGTCCCATTCTTTCTTTGATAGAACTTGAGATTCCATTAAAGATGGTATTGAGAGCCAATGCATCATTCTTATTTTCTTCCTTTTGAGCTACAAACTTTGACTTATTATTCAAGGGAATTGATCCACCAATATCTGCTTTCCAAACACCTGCTCCTTTTTCTTTCAAATGCACTTTCATTTCTATTCTCCACATTGAATAATTTTCCTCATCAAGGATTGGAACTTCATCATCCATTTGTGTGTCCATGGATATCCTCCAAGCTTATTAAGGCTTATAGTGAAGGCCTGCTCTGATGCCAATTTTTGGACACACCGACCACACTAAGAGGGGGTGTGAATCAATGTAGGGCTCTTTTTAAATTTCCCTTAAAAAAAATCCTTAGTTAGCAATCACCATTTACTCATCACTTATTACTATCATTTATAACCAGTTGTATGTGAACATATATCAGAAATAGATAACAACAATATATATCATCAATAAGTCGTCACCACAAAGAACAAAAAGAACACAAGATGTATGTACACTTTTTTTTTTATTATGGACTACAATCCTTGGGTTTATCAGCAACAACTGAATAGAGTATCAACTCCACAAGAGCACCAGATCTGCAATGCAAGACACAACTTATACAACTCAACACCAACTGAGAAGAGGATTCAATCCTCAACATATACCAATATTTCAACGGGTACATGACCTTTCAGTAGTGAAACACACGTATGTACATGCCCTACCAGTAGTACAACTCGCATACGTACGTGGCCTATCTATACTGCAACCTGCATATGCCCTCTAAACAACTAGGGTTTTCACTCCTTGAAAAATCAGATCTTTTGCAGCCTCTGTCACATCCACTTTTGCCTTCCACTATCCAATCTATACCATAACCAATCACAATACATCTATTCTCTCCAACAAATTACTCATGCTCCTCAACCATACAATATGAGTGCTAATTAATCATGTATAAGAAACCAATATACTATGGCAACCATATCATTACTGAAACATAAGAGTGTTGCTCACTCTATAAATCAACCAACATAAACCATATCATGACAGCCATACAAAGAAATCATTAAGCATTCACTATACCATAAGCACAAGTATCCATCAAAACAATCATGTAACCATGCCAGAACTTCTATGGCAGATCTGAGCCCATAAAATGCAGATCTGGACCTTGCTTCATCCTTCAGGAACCTGACACCAACTCACACTCAAGTCTCCATGAATTTCTTCAACTGTATGTGCTCTGATCTCCTTCATCTCGCATGTGTACGTGCCCTGCTCATTGTAGCCCACGTATGTACGCGCTCTGGCTCACTACAGCCCGTGTTCTCCTTCAGAAACTAGGGTTTTCGAACTTCCAAAACTTTCTCCGTCAAGATATCAGACTTACGGAAACTTTGATGTGTCCATGAGAACTTGCAATCACTCTCTTAATCAGAATAGATCTTCAATATATGTTCAATAGAGATGTCTTTACAAGAGACCCTTGCCTCTTATTTATACTCTCCAAGCAGCTTCTTTAGAAGCATCCACTAGGCCACTTTGACCACATATCCATTTTATCCACATAACCATTTTTTCCACATGGCTACCTTTATCCAACTTTGTCCACATAGCCACTTTTTTCACATGGGCCACTTGTCCATTTAACCAACTTTCCTTATTTTAGGGTTAACCCACTTATAACCACTTCCCATAATTAGAAAGTTCTCCATTAACTTTATTATTTAAATAATCCTCCTTGACTTCATCACTTCACTTTATTATTTAAATAATTTCTTCTTTGTAAACATTTTGACTTCTTTGACCTTTTGGGGGGCTTCTAGCCAACAACGAGGGTCCTCCAACTTCGTAAGGCCATAACTCTTAAACCATGAGGAGTTATGTGAATTTCCACATACCACCAGAAATGGAATGACAAGCACTACCCATATAGGATAGTTTCACTGACAAATTCATTGATATTCATCTCATTATTCCATAATTAATCTTGGGTTCTCTAACCATTCTTCTAGGATAACTCAACCGAAAAGAGTCTTCCCCTGAGGGATTTCACCAAAAGGGGACCACTTTGGATTTCATCCATTTGTACTTCCTATCAACCATGACAATACAATAATGAATCATCTTTACATCAATCCAACTGGAATAACCCATGACAATACATCACTATGACATTGTCCCTATGTCATTGATTCCATGCATGACCACATGATCCAACGATCAACACATTAATGCATCAATCCATCTATGCATCATATATAAATGAAAACACATCGATCCATATTCATGTATGCATGCCATCATTTATGCATCATTTATTAATGACTTCACTTGACATCAATTCATTTACAACAATGACAATACATACTACATCAATATACTATGACAAGACAATGTTCCTTTGACATCAATGACAACATGATCCAATAATACCAAGTACCAAGAGTATGTATCAAGCATGTAATAATGTCACCTCAACCATATGCAATCATGTACCATCAAGGGCCACCAAGATATGCCTTAAGCATGTACCATACCATCAAATATACAAGCCTAAAAAAAATGCATAAAAGACATACCTTTACTCATGAAAACCTAAAGCATACCATCTCAGATCCAGTAACAATTGTGATTTACCATCAAACCTTGATGCAACTCATCCAACCATTCTTCTTCAAATCTTTGCCTCAAATCTGCAACCTATCCTCCCGCAGCCTGCATATGTACATGACCTTTCCTCTTGCAGCTCGCATATTGATGCAGTCTGTCCTTATGTAACCCATGTATAACCTCATAAAACTAGGGTTTCCAGTTTTCTACAACACCAAAAATTTCTCTACTTCAGACTCCTTCACTATCTCAAAAAAATGTCGTCACAAACTAGCCAAAATATCACAATACTAGACCATATCATTCACAAGACAGATATTCAATTGTAAGTATGTGTCTCCAAATGAGAGACTCTTTGAGGTGGATTTATACTTGTACTAGGTAACCTCTTTCCTTATTTTAGGGGTTTCTTATTACAACCAATTTACCCTTTCACCAAGACTTGTAACCAACTAGGGGCTTCTTGACCACTCTTTGGGGCTTCCAACTTTACAAGGCCATATCTCCCTAACCGTGAGGAACCACGTGGCATTCCAAATATCACCGAAAATGAAATGACATGTAATATCCATCTATGATAGTATTACCTAAAATTTCACTGTCCTTCATGTCCATATTCTTTAATCAACTTCGGGTCCCATAATCACAACTCTAGGGCTACATGTAGACTACATCAAATGTACCCAACTAACTCACCATCAATCTTGATCATATAAATTTCAATCAACTGTCCAACATATATGGACCTATCCAAGGGTTGAGATCAATATCTAAGGGTTGACATCAATCTCCAAGATCACTCTCCAAGGGTTGACATCAATGACAACCAACTTTACAACAAAATCTATTCGTATACTTTATACTACAGTCTTATACCTACACATTTTTATGACCTATTTTACCATTAATTACCACCTTACCTACCTTCGCATTCATGTAACCCTATGAATCCCTTCTTTTGGAATCCACCCTTGTCCTTCCTCTTATAGTCCTTTGAAGGCTCTTGCTTATTCTTAGACTAATCATAACAACACTTAGTCTTCTAAAGAGTGTCCTCCAACATTTTGGGTTTATCAAACTCAATTCGATCTTGGTAGGACTATGGAAACTCACTGAGAAAATGTTGTGCTCTCGCTTTCTCATCCTTGGGGTAAGGGACATACCTCAACATCTCTATAAACCTTCTAGTGTATGCAATCATAGAAATCTAACCCAAATTATGATCATGGAACTCCTTGACTTTGTCATCATAATACTTTTCCGACAGGTAAGCCTTTCAAAAGTAATTCTCAAACTGTTTCCACGTCATTTTTCTTTCCTTTAGTTCATTGATTTAAATGAGGTCTTCCCACCACATGGCTCATCCATTCAAGTTAAATATGGAAATCCTTGCCTTGGTATTTTCAGAGTAGTTTTGTACCTGAAAGTACTTCTTCAAATCAAACATCCATGCCTTGACTTCTTATCCTTTCTTAATTTATCCATTGAAGGTAGGCAACATAGCCTTATTGAATTATTTATTCGAAGAACTCAGATAATTATTCCTCTTCTTCTTTGGGACACTTGACTCTATACCACTACTGGACAACTCTATTGAAGTAGTCTTCCAAATAGATGACTATGTGGAAACACTTCCACCAAATATTCCCCTCGTGGCATCCCAATGCCTCTTTCTGGAAGAACTCCTTCCTACATCGTTGTGATCTAATCCATGATTCTAATCATCTAAAGGGGTTTTAAATCTCTCTGGATGCTACAAATCTGTATTACTATGGCCTTTCCATAGATGTTTCTTGATTTCAAATAGACTCTACAATAGTACTACATTCAATTCTTCATGCTCAGCTTGGGCTCTCATAAGCCTCTCATTTCCTGCCTTTAGACTTCTAACAGTAGCCATCAAATCTAGAGGATTTTCTCTATCCGTATAGCCATTGGAATCTTCATCTCTAAGGTGTGAGGTGTCATCCATATTGTGTTGTACCAATCACCTCTACTTCTTTTTAGTACGTCCTACGTGATGAAACAACAACCATTATTTGTAATTTCACTATCAGTTTAAATTGTGCATGTTAAACAACATTTAAATTTTCTTAAACAGGTTTTAAGCGGCCTTGGTGACCCATTCAATCCTATAGTTTGAACACCTCTTTGATACCACTCTATAACACACCCAACCCACTTATTCCGAACTTAGGCTGGTGGGATGTTGATTTTCCTTTCTTTCTCTCTCTGGGCATGTTATCAGACTCATCATTCATTTAAGTGAGGACTTCTCCTATCACAATTTG
Organism: Picea mariana; assembly: GCA_032191745.1. Lineage (NCBI taxonomy): Eukaryota > Viridiplantae > Streptophyta > Pinopsida > Pinales > Pinaceae > Picea > Picea mariana. Next base: position 33,145 of record JASDQU010686007.1, on the reverse strand, counting down.
ATCCATAATGACTCTTATTAAATATCAAAGAAATTTCTCCACTTAGTTCTATGAATTCTCCAGATACCTATGCACCCTAAATAGAATGATTAAGTTCTTTTCTCTCCCTATAAGTGACGATATGGACCTATTCATACCTAGTCTATGAGAGTGCCCCAACCATCTAGGTTGATCTCCCCTATGATGACACTATCTCGATGGGCCATTTCCTAAAATCTAACAGTACTCGGGCCTAGAGTTACAATGACTACAATCACATCGAAGCATCTACCTACCCGATGATTACCCATCACCTAAGGACCCATTCCACTTACCAACAGATGGGACCCAAAAAACCTACGGGTGAGATTAAATCTCACCCTCATACTGATCGATGATTCTCTTTTGTTTTCAGAACCCCTCCTCTTCAAAGCACCTCCACTTCAAGTTTACAATCCACTCCAAATATCTCACTCCAAACATGCACCTCTCCAATGGATCAAATGATCACCATTCATCTAATCCAACGACCTGCATGGTCTTCGGGGATGAAACGTTAGCCTATCAGGGTTTTTTGTTCCTCCTCCTCAACATGTCTCTCACTAGATCCAATATTTGAGATCTCTCTCGCTTAGTCCGATAGATCTACAGTCTTCAGACCTCCATCATCGGATGTATACCCTGATCTAATTCTCATCACCTCTGATGACCCTACTCCGGCATACTAACATCAGAATCTAATGGTTTAGTTCTTCTGCTTGGTAATTCTCTAATAAATCAACGGTATCAATCTAATTAGGAATTTCCTCTGCAGGATTTAAACACAATCTTGTCTAACCACTCTGAAAGTGGAATCATCCAACCAATGATGAAAATATTCCCAACAATCCAAATCGATGGGTGCAAGTCACTCCGAATGGACATAGGTTTTCATCAGGGAAAATAGTGTGGCTCAGGGACTTATTCATTTTTGAGATTCTACAAGACCTTACCATATTTCTTATGGGTTCGAGGCCTATTCCCGGACTGCCTAAGGCCCAATAACTTGGTCAAAAGGAAGTTCTTTCATATCTTGCAAGATTTCCAACTAAACATCAAGATCCTCTCAGAGCTCAAGGTCCTCCACTCCTCACAAGGACCTCCCCTACTACAAAGCACCAACTCCACTGAGTAATGATGTTTTTGTCCATGTCCTACAAAATTTCCTCTAAAGCTACAAATTTATTAGGGACACAAGCTATCCATATTGGTTCACTTTATTTCCATAACTTGTCTTCCCAAATGAAACCCATAACAAATACATACCAGTCACTCATGGGTTCAATTCATTTCTTATAAATAACAAAATTTCCCATTTAATTCATATATTAACATATAAGCAACATTCAAACACAATTAAAAAAACCAATTTGTACACTTATTTGATTAAAGAACTTCCAACGCCAACTGATTGAGAGAGGATGTCTTTCCTTGCAACCTTAGTCCATATTGTAGAGTGCCTTCCTATAGTACGCCACCCTCGTGCTAAGCCATGATGCCACAAGGGGAATGATTTAGTTGGTTTCCAACTCAGATGATCCAGGAAGGTTACTCCCCTTCATCCTATGACAACAACATAAGTTTCCCCATTTCCACTGAGTTGAGGGTCTCTATGGGTTTATCAGGTGGTTTCTCAACTGGATTTAATTTTCACTAGGGAGTCCCCTCTTTGCTAAAAAATCCCTCAGCGACCCCCCCTTACTAGTGATAGTTTATTTCCAATAAGCACCAAGTTGAAACCCATTATTGCTCCAGTCTGGTTTCGGGTCCTCTCTACTTTAGGGTGATCAATCTCAAATTGGATAAGTTTCCTATTTTCCTCAACGAAACCTCTTACTTTTTTTTATTCCTCGAGCTACACTCGCAAACTCCTATGTTCTCATTGCATGTTCTCTATTGGTTTGTGCATCCGTGCGTGATCCTCCTTTTTTCTTTCATTGGACTCTTCTTGTCTGGTGTTGTTTTTCCACCTTTGGTCTCTTCCTCCACCGATCCCCTCGAGACTCACATAACTTTTGTCAGACATCGCCTGCAGTCTGCAATCCCTATCTTGAAGGGGAAAGCCTGTGGTGTCCTAGTGTCAAGTTATTCAATTGGCCCCTTTCTTCTTCAAAACACCAATCTGTCACTCAACCATTAATGACCTCAACTTCTTTATGACCTTCTGTAACTGGTCCCATGGCTCCATTTAGATCAGGTACAATGGAAGGCGTCTGTTTATTCTTAGTAAGCATAATTAATATTTTTAAATGAACTTCTTGTTTTCTTCATAAAAACAACTCAGCTCCACCTTACCCAACCGCTTCATCAATCCCCGCTTCATCGATTCCCACTTGTGTATCATGGCCAATAATTTTCAAGGTTTCTCCCTCTCGGTTAGTAGTTTTAGTGTTTTCATTAAATCAAACATAATTATATGCTTCATAAATATAATTACATGAAGTCTTATCATAATTACATTCTTTGGGAAAAACAAGGTGTTACACTCCAAGGTATATTTTTTGTTTTATATGTATGTGTGATTTATTTTCTATTTATATTATCATATACTTGTTAAAGAGAATACAATAACTACTTTTGCATAATATTTTATTACAATTTCTTGTTTACATTTCTTTTCATTCCACATTAAGCTATGTGTTAGTAAATTGTCTAGTCATAGGAATTTGATTGTGGGTCATTCAATGCTACTCCCAAGTTCATGAATTATATGGGAAAACTAGATACAAGAATACTAAGGGTGGAAATGAGCTCACCCTAGGGTTGGAGGAATCAGTGAGATCAAAAGCATTCATATCTTGAAGAAAGTACTAAAATCCCTTTAAAAATCAAGTACAAAATTAGAATGTATTGTTTATACATTTTGTTGTGTGGTAATTTTGTAAGAATTTTCTTGATGCATTTTGGAGAAAACAAAGATAAACTAGGAACACATAAAGTGTCGAACCAGCCCCCAACTCTTTGGAGTCTGGGAACAAAAGCAAATTTCAAAAGATTATCTGTATCTCTCATCATTGTGGTTATCCTCTCTATAGTATGAATTTTTCTACAATATTTTGACAAAGGTAATACCCATTTTTTTCAAAAAATATGTTCATATTGCTTAATGAATTTTTGTTGCTTATGGACCATGCATTTCAAACTTAAATCGATGTTGCTTACTTTAGATATTGTGAATGTTTTTTTTCATTTCTTCTATGGATGGCTACAATACTAATCAATGTAAATTAAAATGACTTTTCTTATTGTCCTTTTTATGTTATATTAATGCACCAATGGATTTGTTGTTTTAAATTGATGGGTTGGTGGGATTAGTCATTTGTTAGTAGTTAGGGGTGTTATCACATTAGTGGCTAAGGGTTAGTTTTGATATGGGTTAGTCATTAGGATATTAACACAATCATAACTTATGATACATAACCAACCCACATAAACCATCTCATTAACCTACCTAATCCACTAAACCAACTAAACTACATATCCTACCCTACTAAACCACATAACTTGCATAACCCACTAACCTACCCAACCCACCCACTAACCTGCATAACCTACTAGCCCACGTAATTGATAAACCTAACCCACCAAACATACCCAAGCTACCTATCACAACTAACCTACCTGCCCTACTAGCCTTTTATACAAGTTACCAAAATCTAACCTACCAATCCATGTCTACCATACACAATTGTTAATCAAAAAATTGGTCAAATCAAATTTCCACTCTTTGGAATAAAAAAAAAATATTAGAAGGAAGAATGTGTGCATGTGCATTAGCTTATGGTGTATCCCTTAGCCTCATCTTCGTCATGCATTTTTCATAATCAAAATTCGAGTTCGTATGCCCAAGATATTCATAATTTTGTCCAAAATTTTGACATAGAGATTGCAAAAAGATATTTGAAGAATGGAAAGAAGAATTTTTCTAAGTATTGTGACCCCTTTTTTTCCTCTCTATTTTTGAATTTTTGACTAATTACTCTCATCTTCCATCTCCTCTCCATCTCCACACTTAACCATTTTCCTCTCTCATACTCTCTTATCCATTCAATTCTTTTCTCATTTCATACTTAACCATTTCCATGTCCATGTTGATATTCCCATTTTCTTTTGTTTTCTTTCCCATTATTTCATTTTCCATTTCCATTTTCCTTTCTTATATATTTTTTTCCATTTTCCTTCCCATATTTCACGTAATTCTTTTTATTTTTCCATTTTCCTTCCAATATTTCGCGTAATTCTTTTTATCTCACATAACCCCTCTCCAACACTTAGTCATGTTTTTTATGACTTACTCTAGGTCGGTGATATTTCTTACGACTATCTTAATGCACCCTTGGCTTACACGACTCTCCTTATGCACCCACACTTCAAAATTTTCACAACTCTTTTTACTACCTCTTACCACATAACTCTTCCAACACTTAGTCAACTTTTTTGGAATACTCAAAGGGGGGTTGAATTGGTATGAGCACTTTATCCCACTTTTAACCACAATATATATTGTTTTACTTTATCAACAATTTTCAACAGTTTATCATCAATGTATCATCTATGATTTCATTCAATATATCATGAGCATATAATCATCAACAACATCACATCAAATACACAGTACACCAATATTTACGTGGAAACCCAAATGAGAGAAAACCACATAATTTTTTTATATATATATCAATAATTTATTAATAGGAATCACCAACTTCCAAATTCTCCATCTGCAACTGGAAGGAGGCTACAACCCCCTATTTATAGGCTCCAACATGAAGGAAGTTACAACTCCCTAAATTCTCTAGCTCCAACCGTAAGGAGGCTACAACCCCCTGGGTTCTCTGGCTACAACCACCTAGTTCTCAGGCTCCAACCCGATAGAAGCTCTAACTCCCTGATTCTCCAGCTTCAACTGGAAGGATGCTACAACCCCCTTTCCTTGCCTCATACTTACACCTTGAAGTATAAGTGTAGACCAACTATAACTACCACGATCACTACCACAATCACTACCACTGTCACTACCATTGTCAATTCCACTATCACTATCACTATCACTGACATTGTCACTGTCACTATCACATCAACCTATAACCTATCAACCTGTCACTATATCCAACCTGTCACATCAACCTGTCATTGTCATTGATACTCAAAATATATCATCTCACATGGATCATATACCAAGGAAATGTCTCAACTAGATGTCCAACATCACCAACACATGCATCTACCAAGCATGTACCAATATCACTAACATACCATCACAAGATATGTGTCTCAACCAAGTACCATAAAAATTGCATCAATCATGCACCAAACCTGTATCATCAACATTGTACCATACCATGTATCAACCATGTACTACACCAAGTACATCAACCATGTACCACACATTGTGCATCAACCATGCACCAACACCTATACCAAACCATGTATCAACCATGCACCAACACCCGTACCAAACCGTACATCAACCATGCACCAACACCTGTACCAAACCGCACATCATTCATGAACCTCAACCATAACAAGTTTCTCAACCATCAACCATGTATACCAAGTAACAATCATGTAGCATACCATGTACCATATCCTATACCATCTCATATCTTGTAGCAACTATGATGTACCATCAAACCTTGCTGCAACTCATCCAACCATTCTTCTTCAAATATTTTCCTCAGATATGTGACCTATCCTCTTGCAGCCTATGTATGTACGTGATGTATTCTCTTGTAGCTCATGTGTGTATGCAGTCTGTCCTTATATAGCCTGCATATAACCTCATAAAAACAGGGTTTCCAGTATCCTGCAACACCAAAAAATTCTCTACTTCATAATCCTTCATTTCCTCAGAAAAATGTCATCACAAACTAGCCAAAATATCACAATACTAGACTATATCATTCACAAGATAGATATTCAATTGTAAGCATGTGTCTCCAAATGAGATACTCTTTGAGGTGTATTTATACTTGTGCTAGATAAACTCTTTCCTTATTTTATGGGTTTCTTGTTACAACCAGTTTACCCTTTCACGAAGACTTGTAAGCAACTAGGGGCTTCTTGAACACTCTTTGGTGCTTCCAACTTTACAAGGACATATCTCCCTAACCATAAGGAACCACGTGGAATTCCACATGTCACCAGAAACAACACGACGTGTACTATCCATCTATGACAGTCTTACCTACAATTTCACTATCCTTCATGTCCATATTCCTTAATCAACTTTGGGTCCCATAACCACACCTTTGGGGCTACATGTAGACTACATCAAATGTACCCAACTAACTCACCATCAATATCGATCATACAAATTTCAATCAACTGTCCAAAATATCTGGACCTCTCCAAGGGTTGACATCAATCTCTAAGGGTTGATATCAATCTCCAAGATCACTCTCCCAGGGTTGAGATAAATGACAAAAAAATTTCCAAACCAACTATCCAATAAAATTTATTCTTATACTCTATAATATAGTCTTATACTTAGACATTTTTATGACCACTTTTACCATTAATTACCATGTTACCTACCTCTGCATTCATGTAACCCTGTGAATTCCTCATATTATTTTAATATTATTTCTCTTTTCCTAATTTGTTTGGGGATATATCCAAGTGACATGATCTAGGGGATATAGGTAGCCACCCACCTCTTCCAACTGGCTCACATACAGATTTCATCTTGGTAGTTTGTTTCTATATTTTTGGGTCCTAAACTTTTAGGGTCGTTTTGAGGCTGTAAACAACATTTTTTGGCCTTGTCACAATATCACTATAGAAAAAGTCAAAGTGTGATAGCATAATGTGTAGTCCTCAGATATACCTTTTCAACGGGCTATCGTGCACCTAAAACGAAGATCGTATGCAAAAGTTACAATCCCAGAAAATTGATGTACCAACTTACACCAACGGGGCCCACATGACTTTTGGCAATTCATCTCCTAGGGTTAGGTTTTTGGATGTCTAGGATTTTGGCATTCATGTTTGATGTAAAAAGGCCTTTGGAGCCTCATTGTACTCGTCTTCTTGTGAATGAGCATAGTTGTCACATCTCTTCTCAGAGATAAGCTGCCACCATTCTAGCAAGCTTCTTTCAATCTACGTTTTACAGTTTCAACATATTTCTTATTTAATAGAACTCAAGTTTTTTTGTATCTATGTTATTATTCATTGTCTCTGTGTTAATATTATAGATGTGTGTTTTCATTTCATTCTGTTCAGAAATCTAGATTAGTGAGTGAAACAAAATGAAAACACGGATCTATAATATTAACACAGAGACACATTAAATAATAGCAGAGATATAGTAAAACTTGACTTCTATTAAATAAGAAATATGTTGAAACTGTAAAATGTAGACTGAAACAAGCTTGCTAGAATGGTGACAGCTTATCACTGAGAAGAGATGTGACGACTATGCTCATTCACAAGAAGATGAGTACAATGAGGCTACCAATCCCTTTTTACATCAAATATGAATTCCAAAACCTTAGACATCCAAGAACCTAAACCTAGGAGATGAAGCACCAAAAGTCATGTGGGCCCCGTTGGGGTAAGTTGGTACATCAATTTCTCGGGGTCATAAGTTTTTCATACAATCTTCGTTTTAGGTGCACGATATCCCATTGGAAAGGTCTATCTGAGGAATACACATTATGTCATTACACTCTAACTTTATCGACATTATGACTGTGGCGGGCCCAAAAAATGTTGTTTAGGCCCTCAAAACAACCCCAGAATTTTAGGACCTAAAAATCTAGAAAAAAACTACCAAGATGAAAATTGAAACTGCTAAGATGAAATTTGTATGTGATCTAGTTGGAAGAGGTGGGTGGCCACCGATATCCACCTGGATCAATTTTGGTTTCACTTGTAGAAAGAACGCCTTACATGACCCCATATGAATCTTTGTCCACTCCGTTATGGACCTTCTACCATCACCAAGGATTTGGGTGATAATTATTTTGAGCTCAACATTTCCCCCTTCCTTGGCTTGTACCCAATTTTTAATGTGGACCTCCTTCGACCATTATTGGACACCTCAGAGGTAGTAGAACAATTGACACCTACAGAGCTCAACCCTGACTGCATGGAACAAACATCCACTGATCAAATCATGGACACACAGTTCAAGGGAAATCGCCAACTTAAATTTTAGCTTTATCGTGTTGTCAAAGCAAGGCAAATCCTGCACCAAGGCAGGTGGCTCACCCGGGCCCAAATTCAGTGTAAATTTTCTCATCTGATGGGAGAACTCAATGAAATGGAGACCATTGCTTCCTAAGGGGGGAGGATTGATCCAGGTGGATATCAGTGGCCACCCACCTCTTCCAACTAGCTCATATACAGATTTCATCTTAGCAGTTTCAGTTTTCATCTTGGCAGTTTTTTTCTAGTTTTTAAGGTCTTAAACATTTAGGGCCATTTTGAGGCCCTAAACATCATTTTTAGGGCCCGCCATAGTCACACTATAAAAAGAGTTAGAGTGTGATGGAATAATGTGTAGTCCTGGATAGGAACTTACAATGGGCTATCGTGCACCTAAAACGAAGATCGTATGCAAAATTTATGTCCCCAAGAAATTGATGTACCAACTTAACCCAAAGGGGCCCACATGACTTTTGGCACTTCATCTCCTAGGGTTAGGTTTTTGGATGTCTAGGGTTTTGGAATTTGTGTTTGATGTAAAGAGGCCTTTGGAGCCTCATTGTACTCATCTTCTTGCGTATGAGTGTAATCGTCACATATCTTCTTAGAGATAAGCTACCACCATTCTAGCAAGCTTGTTTCAATCTACATTTTACAGTTTCAACATATTTCTTATTTAATAGAAGTCAAGTTTCATTGTATCTCTGTTATTATTCATTGTGTTTGTGTGTTAATATTATAGATCTGTGTTTTCAGTTTGTTCTGCTCATAAATCTGGATTATGACACATGGCAGGTGACTAGGTGGTGATTGGACATGACGTATCAGACATCTACAGGTTGACTGGGTGATGACAGCGTGACCAAAATATTACCAAGATATGTATTTTTCTAAGGCACTAAGAGATAAGCTAAGGAACGACTTCATAAGCTCATTTACTTCACATGAATAATAAGGAAGGAATTTACATTATTAACACTAATGTTTCAACTACCACAATGCATGTGGGATTAAAAGAGGTCGGAGTTAATCAAGGGCTAAGATTGATCCACGAATTAAATGGATGGTTGTTGAGCAATGACTTCTGAAGCTCATAATTCAAGATCCGGGTGTCCGTTTTGGGAAAACTATACCTTGTTGGAAAGTTAATTTGATAAGGAAGATGATGGAACATGTTTAAATGGATGAAATTGGCTATAATTATTTGAAAAAATAAAATAACATTAAACTCTATTTTCATGGTTTGTTGGTAAATTTGTTTAGAACCTCGATTTTATGAGGCTATAACTTGAGATCCAGAACTCCAATTCTCACTCAGGAGAACTCGTTAGAAATATGGGATGATGAAGATTGCATATAGAATGGTTTACATGGCTGAAAGGTCAAATATTTTTCTCATGAAATTAAAACACAATCCACTTTTAAAAAAGGACAGCCAGTTGAAAATTTTGAAAATTAAAGTTTATTTAATGACTTTTATTAAAGATGAAATGGGACTCGCTTTAAGGAATACATTATAATGATACAAATACACTAATAAAACTTCAATGAGGCATTAATTGAAGTGGTTACTCAAAGAAGGAAGCGTGTGGAAACTACTTCAAGAATTTTTCCGTAACTAATTCATGAAGTTTTGAGAGAAGATTTTGAACATGTAAGAGAAGACATCATCAAGTTGTTGGTAGTCATAAGTTTCTATAGTGGTGAAGATTCTACAAGAAGAAAAACTCTATCTTTCCAATATTCTATGAATTGTCATGCCAAAAATTTCATCCTTACACTTTCTTCTTCTTTGTTTCCTTGCATCAGATCATTCATGTATTGTTTGACAACTAAGAAGATTTGGGTCTAAACAGTTCTTTCTCTAAGTTCTTCAGTCATCTTGTAATATTTTGGGTCCAAATGAGCAATATCCCTCCTCGTAAAAAGGAAATTGCTATTTCATTCAGTTTATTAGTTGTCATTGAGATTTTGTAGATGTTGTTTCAGCCCTCTTATTTCTGGCATTACTAAACTTGTCATATCTAGGACATTGTTATAAACTTCTTCTACAAGGAACTATTCTAGGACACTACATTAGTGATTTCTCAGACTTTGAGTTGAAAGAATGTGATTTCAAATGTATTGTCTACCAAAATATCTTTTTAATTGCAAAGAAATACTCATTTAAGGTTCATTGAAGACCTATCCATTTTTACTTAATCTTCCAAAAGTCATAGTAGATTCTAGGTTCATTTTATCTTACAAGAAAGACATGATGTCTATCGAAAGGAGACTCCAAAACCTTGTGGACACAAATCTTTGTTGACATGTTTCATCTTTTCTTTCTTTAAATCATATGGTGTATTTGTATAATTGTACATAAGGGTTGTAAATTTGTTAAAAAAATCTTTGTTGGGAGATCTTTCACATTGTAGAATCATATAAAGAACCTTCCAACATTTCATCCAAAGAGGAGTACCATCTCTATGAAAATGCAAAGGGATTCATATCCTCGTGAGGTTATTGTTTGGACCTTAATTGATCTGAACATCAACAATAACCTACCCCGTTGACATGTCTTACCTACCTAACTTACCCCACTAACTCAACTAGTCTTCCTAACCCCTAATGTACACGATTAACCTACCTAACCTTCTAATCCACTAACCCACCTAACATATTGACCATCTACTCCAATAGCCAACATAACTCATCCTAGCCCACATAACTGATCCTAGCCGATTAACTTACCCAATACATGTAACCCCATAAATCTACTAACTTAACCCACATAACTCATCCTAACCGATTAACTTACCCAACATATGTAACCCCATAAATCTACTAACTTAACTTACCTAGGATGTTATATATATTCCATTTGAATGGTACAGATGCATTACATTGTATAACTCCTCCCAAGTCATTGCTGGATGCTAATGGTACTATAAAAACAAAACATTGATGAGACATTATTTGGATGTTCATGGAATGTTGGAAAAGGCTCATGATTTGAGCATCTAAACACATAAGGATGTTAATAAAATATCATATGGGTGCTACCAAGATGCAAAAAAATAACATACGAATACCAAAAGTGACACAGGGAAACAATATAAAGGACTCCTAAGTGACACTGGAATGACCCTCATGTGTCCTTTTCCTCAATCTCAACAAAGAATGACACAAAATTTGGATACAAAATAACCCTATTATAATAATGTGTTACATGTAGAACATTTGAGAATTGTTTATAATGTCTTTATCATTAAAAGCAAAAATTATTATTGTATCCAATGTTTGGGATGACAACTTTTCATATTTAAAATTTAAACCAAGTTAATTGCAGGTTATTTAATAAAATAACATGGCATCATCCTTATCATTTTTTGGATTGATTCTCCTTGCAAAATGCTTGACTTCAAATTATCTATGTAAAAGCTTACCTTTTATGTTTTTAAATATTTTTAAATTTCAACATAATTTATTAAAAAAATTAAAAATACGAATTTAAACATTTTTAAATTCAAAATATTAATGTTATTTTTTTTTTAATACCAAGTTAATTTTACCTTCGAAAAACTTATATTGATATTTAAAACTAAAAACAAACAAACGATGTTAAATTTCGACCACGATACTCTTATATAGTGTCAAATATTTAGTACAATGCTACGAAGACCAAATTCAAAGTCTCCACGCTAAAATGATAAATTATGTCATGTTTTTGAAGGTACAACCCATCTTTTACATTCTTTCACCACCTTTACCTTTACATTATGTCACATTAATAGTAACACATTGAATTTGCACATCAATAGTAACATATGGAATTTTTATTTCACTTTAATCTCACTGTCATTCATAAATAAGTCGAGTACTTGAGTGTGGCAGTTTATGTTTACATGACTTTTTTGTTACTATAGAATTTTTATATCACTTCAGTTTCATAGTCATTCATAAATAAGTCGAGTACTTCAGTGTGGTCGTTTATGTTTACATGATATTTTTTTCAAAAAGATATTTCTGGATTCTACTATATGTATATATCTTGAAAAAAACACTTAGTAATGATAAACTATAAAAAAAACATGATATACTATTGAGTAATGTCAAGCTATCCATGTGTTTCATCGTGTTTCAGTGTTGGTCGAGTTTGAATCCACAAGCTCCATCTCCACATCTTCTTGCTATTGTTGTAATATCTCATCTTCTTTGGTTTCCAATGATCCAATGGATAACCCGACCATGGAGTATGCGATGGTGTTGATCTTCTAACTATATTGTCAAATGTTTGTTTGAGAGTAGTACACTCAACCTATAACTCAACAATTTGTTGTCTTTGTTGATGCAAGGTTTCTATCAATAGAGAAACTTCACCATCTCTATTTGGTTCTTGAGTTTGCACTTGATCAACAACATAAGAGATTGCAACTTTATTCTCAGTAATATGCACCTCATGACATCTAAGCACTCATTGAATTCTTGCAATCTCACATATTGGAAAACAACCAACATGCCTATGATCCATTGGATTTTACCAACTAAAACCTTATTTAGGCTTGACTCCCTCACTCTCAAACTTAACAGATTATCACAAATTTAAAACCCAATAAAACTAGGAACAAAGTGAGACACCCTTACCCAAAATTGAAGGCACCACCAACTGTGCACCAAAAAGGACTCAATCCCACATGCTAAGATAAATAGGGTTGATAGGCCAAAGTAAGTGCCTCGTCCATTATTCCTACCCATGTGAACCCAACTCAGAAGTATAGTCTCTTCAACTGTACATCTAACCCCACCACCATTACACACCCCTGAACCACTAATTCCTTGTATTCCAATTAAGTAATTATCTCTCAGACTCTCATTTACACTATTCAAATACAAGGTCCAACGAGAACCCTGAATTGAAAGTCTTTAGAAGAAGAAGGGGAAACTATGAGCAATGAAATAAACACAATTGCAATAGAAGGGCAACCCACTAGAGCACTGCAAACATCAAATCATCACATGCCATGGTCATAATCTCACCTACATCTAGCATTCTTAATTGGGGTGGTTGATTAATTCCCCACATGGATTGCAACATGTGTGGATGGGCTTCAACATATACACAACTCAACATTTGAGCTTGTTATAAGTTCTTGACATGAGTATTGGGGCTCCTAATACATGATATGCATAGATAGATATCCCATTTTGAACCCTGAGAGTATCACACTCAAGTTTGCGTGTTTCATTAGCTAATGTATCTGCTTGCTAGTTATGTTCTCTAAGCACATGAAAAAACTCAACCCCCTCAAACCTTGCCACTTCTTTCATGATTTGGTGGAATATTCTTGATAAAACACTATTGGTTGCGTCAAAGCTTGTATGCATAGATTTAGTGATGAATTCCATATCTCCAATAACAATTACTCTCCTATAGCGCCTTTCACTAACAATCATCATACCCTAAAATAAAGCAAGGGCTTCAACTTTATTATTTGTGGATCTTTCCAATCCCCATGCAAAGGAGTTTTCCTCATTTCCTTTAGGATAAACAATGATCCCCCCCCACTCCTATCACCCCTAAGCGTTCCAAACATTTTAAGCCCAAGGGGTTAGCTCAATTGATTATCTTCAATATTGCTTGGCATTTCGTCAATATTGTACTAATTGGTATCTGATTTGAATCTTCTTGAATGAAAAGTACTAATTTGCACAATTACACCGACATATTTACTAAAAATGCTATTCATAAATATAATAAAACATCCCTTAATTTTCCCCATAATTTGTTTTTCAAATATCCATACTAAATTTACAAATTTGTTAAATTTTAATTTCTACAACTTCTAAAATATGTAATATAAAAACAACCTTAAAATACTATTTCCTATAAAATTTAGGGAACAAATTCAAACCACTAAAAAATACTTCGTTGAAAATCTACGAGCTTCACTAAGATACTAAAATATGAGCATGAATTGAACTAATGATGACGAGAGAATATGCCAAAATCTATAAGCTTCCATAATAGAGTAAGATATGAGTACAAACTGAACAATAATCAACAGGTCATATGCCAAATTTTTTTTCAAATATCCATACTAAATTTATAAATTTGTTAAATTTTAATTTCTACAACTTCTAAAATATGTAATATAAAAACAACCTTAAAATACTATTTCCTTTAAAATTTATGGAACAAATTCAAACCACTAAAAAATACTTCGTTGAAAATCTACGAGCTTCACTAAGAGACTAAAATATGAGCATGAATTGAACTAATGATGACAAGAGCATATGCAAAAATCTATACGCTTCCATAATAGAGTAAGATGTGACTACAAATTGAAAAATAATCAACAGGTCATATGCTTCGTGTTGTTATCCTGTCGATTTATCTAGAGGNAACCTTGCCACTTCTTTCATGATTTGGTGGAATATTCTTGATAAAACACTATTGGTTGCGTCAAAGCTTGTATGCATAGATTTAGTGACGAATTCCATATCTCCAATAAAAATTACTCTCCTATAGTGCCTTTCACTAACAACCATCATACCCTAAAATAAATCAAGGGCTTCAACTTTATTATTTGTGGATCTTTCCAATCCCCATGCAAAGGAGTTTTCCTCATTTCCTTCAGGATAAACAATGATCCCCCCCACTCCTATCACCCCTAAGCATTCCATACATTTTAAGCCCAAGGGGTTAGCTCAATTGATTATATTCAATATTGCTTGGCATTTCGTCAATATTGTACTAATTGGTGTCTGATTTGAATCTTCTTGAATGAAAAGTACTAATTTACACGATTACACCAACATATTTACTAAAAATGCTATTCATAAATATAATAAAACATCCCTTAAATTTCCCCATAATTGTTTTTTCAAATATCCATACTAAATTTACAAATTTGTTAAATTTTAATTTCTACAACTTCTAAAATATGTAATATAAAAACAACCTTAATATACTATTTCCTATAAAATTTAGGGAACAAATTCAAACCACTAAAAAATACTTCATTGAAAATCTACGAGCTTCACTAAGAGACTAAAATATGAGCATGAGTTGAACTAATGATGATGAGAGCATATGCCAAAATCTATAAGCTTCCATAATAGAGTAAGATGTGAGTACAAATTGAACAATAATCAAGGTCATATGCCATTTTTTTTTTCAAATATCCATACTAAATTTACAAATTTGTTAAATTTTAATTTCTACAACTTCTAAAATATGTAATATAAAAACAACCTTAAAATACTATTTCCTTTAAAATTTAGGGAACAAATTCAAACACTAAAAAATACTTCGTTGAAAAACTACGAGCTTCACTAAGAGACTAAAATATGAGCATGAATTGAACTAATGATGATGAGAGCATATGCCAAAATCTATAAGCTTCCATAGTAGAGTAAGATGTGATTACAAACTGAACAATAATCATCAGGTCATATGCTTCGTGTTGTTACCATGTCGATTTATCTAGAGGTGTTCTTGTGGGCTACGTGATTCTCCCTAAGAGTTATAAAGTAGTTGACAGGATTCGACCCCGTGTCACGTGAGTACGATACTACCATCGTTATCGATTCCCCTAGTCATATATATATATATATATATATATATATATATATATATATATATATATATATATATATATANATAATCTATACCACCAACACATTAAACAGCTACATCTAAAAATAAAATTGATAAGTATCATTTCATCCACTTACATAAACTTAGAAATAAATACAACACATTTTTTTTAATTAAATTAATATTTTTTTATTAAATTAATATTTAGTATAATTGTTTTAAATTCATTCACTTACATAAACTTAGAAATAAGTACAACACAATTTTTTTAATTAAATTAATATTTAGTATAATTGTTTTAAATTCAATCAGTTTATAATTCAAAGATTTTATGAGATTTAACTTTCCATGCTTTATAAACCAAACCCCATCGAGGTTTTTTTATGGAAAATTTGAGATTGAAAATAATAATATTCAATAATGGAAAGTTAATAATATCTAAAACAAAACAAGTGTTGCACGGTAGCATAATCCCTTCTTAAATGTTAATTTACTTGAAAAATTAAAATTTAATTTGTTGAGTTAATTAAAAGTTAATTTACCGGAAATATTATCCTCAGCTTATAGTTGCAGAACAAGATTATCCTGAGCTTAATTATTGGTACAATTATTTGGTGACACCATCTTGGATACAACTCATAGAAATCAATGTGAAGAGAGTTGAACCAAGAAGATGGAAGATTGTAGAATCTTACTGTTGGATCATGTTGTCATTGATGCCAATGGTTTGTCATTGATGCCAATGGTTTGATTACTTGGGAGATTGTTGAATCATATGTCATTGATGTAAATG
>JASDQU010686006.1:32310-49915 GCA_032191745.1 Picea mariana | reverse complement strand
TCCCTATGGATGGGCAGTTCACCATCCCATCCCTCATCAAGACATCCACCTACCAGTTTGCGAGCCATTAATTTTTAGGGCCAACGAGCTGCTTTTGGTTCTCCAGGCCAGTGGAGTCCAAATACGGTATTTTAATTCTCAGTGGAAGTTAACGCCACCTTTTTAAGTGCCTTCCACCACCATCGTGGTCTCTTTTTCTTCACATCCCCTCTCAGCAGTTCTGTAATTAATTCAAACTATCATTTATATTCATTGACCTCTTCCCGCAGGTCCATTTACAACACACATTCATACTTATGAGTTTTTCTATAGTCCTTGGCCAGTTCAGTTATATTTACAATCTGGGGGAAACAGGGTGTTACAGGGCAATGCTTCCAAATTAAGATGAAGGGTCCCTTTTTTCTCTCTCCTTCATTCTACTAGATTGCCTCCAAGCCATTTTCCAGGAATGGCTACACGATCCCAAAATTTCACATCTGATACAACAATTGTAGTCCAATTATCCATTTTCCCCAGGGTACTCTTGGATCCATGATGAGCTTCGATACAAAGGCATTTTCTCTTTAAGTAAACAGTCAAAACTTAAATCCACAGTACCTTCTGAGCTTCATGCTACACCCACAACTGGGCACTCTGGGTTTACCAAAACCTATGATAGGGTCAAACATTCCTTTTTTGGGGATGGTATGAAACATGACGTTTGTAATTTTGTAGCTGAATGTGATGTGTGTCAATGCAAAAAGAGAGAAACAGTCAAATATCCTGGCACACTACAACCGCTTCCGATTCCACCTACTATTTGGTAGGATATCTCTATGGATTTTATTGTAGGCTTACCTAAATCGGGCAGTAAATCAGTCATCATTGTGGTAGTTTATCTCCTTTCCAAGTATGCTCATTTATGT
This sequence comes from Picea mariana, assembly GCA_032191745.1. Taxonomy (NCBI): domain Eukaryota; kingdom Viridiplantae; phylum Streptophyta; class Pinopsida; order Pinales; family Pinaceae; genus Picea; species Picea mariana. The sequence continues at coordinate 49,010 of JASDQU010686006.1, read as the reverse complement.
GCTCTTCAACACTTGTTTACAACATCCACTGTGCCTCAAATTTTCATGGATTAGGTCTTCGAGAATCATGGCATGCTACATTCTATTATTTTTTATCGCAACCCAACTTTCACCAGCAATTTTTGGCAAGAACTATTCAAGCTAAAAGGCACCCAACTGCATCTAAAAACAACTTATCATCCCCAGATTGATGGTCAAACTGAAGTTGTCAATAGGTTTTTGGAAACATATTTGAGGTGTTTTTCATCGGAAAAGAAAAATAAGTGGGCTCAATGGTTACCACTAGATGAATGGTGGTACAACACTTCATACCATACAACTACCCAAATGACTCATTTTGAAGCGGTATATGGAAAAAATCCACCTTCGGTTCTCTCATATTTACCAGGTGTCTCGAAGGTCCATGCGGTTGACCAAATAGTTATAGTTCGAGAGGCTATTCTCCATACACTCAAAGATAATTTGGTCATGGACCAGAATCGTGTGAAGAAAGAAACAAATCAAGGTTGCTTTGAACGTCAATTTGTATAATAGGATCAGGTCTTTCTTTGTCTACAACCTTACAAGAAAAATTCCCTCAAGGTTTACCATTGTCAGAAACTGGCACCCAAATTTCATGGTCCATATACAATTCTCAATCATGTGGGATACGTGTCCTATCAATTATCTTTTCCCAGTCATTCTAAGCTACATCTTGTTTTTCATGTTTCATGCTTAAAGAAGGTGATTGGAACTAAGTGCCAAACTCAAACCAACCTTCCCAAGTTGGACGAATAAGGCTCCATTTGGCTACAACCACGAGCAGTTTTGGACCAGCGTGAGCATCGCTTGCATTAGCGAACCATCAAGGAAGTGTTAGTCCAGTGGAGAGATACAACCCCAACATATGCCACTTGGGAACCATCTACCATTCTGCAACAATTTCCACATCTCGAGCCTTGAGGACATGGTTGTTTTTAAGGTTTATGACATGTTAGGGATCTAACCCCTCATGCAGGTAGAATAATATATTCTGATGTAATAAAGGTCATATAACACACCCACGATGGGGCATAAAAAATTTCGCTTTTCTTAATCGACAGATTCTCCATCTATGGTTTCTAACTTGGAAAGTTGGGGAACTAGCTTGACCTCCTGGTCAAGGATCTCCAATTCTAGAGACAAATGAATATTTGAGACCTTGATGGTCTCATTCTGTAATTAGACGCAGACCCTTTCAGTTTCCTGGTGTGGGTCTAAATGTACCCTCGACCCTCCTCTTCACACCTGCGAAATCTCAGAGTCTGGGCGCTAGCTCCTTTTTTGATAAGCCCCTTTCTTGATATGACCTTGGGAGATAACCTTACATAACCATGTTATTGTGGGAATGACCAAGGGTGGTTTGAAACCAAACTACTTTTTGCCCCACAATTTATCTCGAGCCTCCACGTGTCCTTTCTCCAAAACCGTGGTCTGGACTACAACATGCCCTCAACATTTTAAATTCCATGCACCTTTGATCGCCACATTGCAACGAGACCTTTGATCTCATGATATTGATGGTACTCCTGAACTGATGGCTCATATCAGACACTTTTTTAAATCAACGGATGTGATTTTCTTTGGGACTTCGACATTCAAAGTTTTCAACTCTCAAACCTTGTTTCTCTACAGTGGCTATCTCCCAGAGTGGAAGTTCTACTGACACCTGTACCTCTCAATTGGGCGGTTCACATGAACTCAAAATCTCCAGCCTTCAGGAGTTCTTGTTAAATACCCTCGCTTTCTTCTGGAGTGATTTCTCCTAAAGTGGTATATTGCTTGCCACGTGTCCTCTCAAAATCAACGGCCCTGGTCCTCTTCAGGAATTCGACACTTTTCAACCAAGATGAGATCTATGGCCTTCAAATCCCTTCGTGATCAATGGTTGAGATTATTCTTCTGAACTTCGGTGCTTTTAGAATCTTCTCCTTTGCATTCTCCCAACGTTCCTCCACCCAGAATTCGTGATCTTTCACCATGCGCCCTTCTGGATCTACGGTCCAGATTCACTTCGGGTCTCCGTCCCTCCAGGGTTCAGTAGTTTCAAATATCAACTGAAACTCTCGAAGTGTTTTTCCATAAATATTTGGTATAATGACACATGTTGCATGTCGGCCAATGGATAGGATGGAATTTGGCCCTTTGTCTCTTCGGCCTTCAGAAGTTTCAAACTTCTACGCTCTCATTTCTTCCGAAGTGCATTCACCCAAAGATTCTAATCTATTGACGCGTACCCCTCCTAGCGATCAACGTCTAGGACCTACTTCGGCTCTTTACCCAAATTCCACAGACTTACACCACCTGTCCTCTGGATCTAACGACTAACATTTACTTTGGGTCTTTGAAGTTCTCAAACCTCAACTTTCTCCTTCCTTCAAAGTGCGTGGATTTCTGCCACGTGTCCCTCTAAATCAGACGACTGAAATCCACTTCATATTTATGGGGTTCGGAAATATCACCTCTAAACATTTGCTCCCTCCTGAAGCTCACGATATGTCACCATGTTTCTCTCTGGATCTGATGATCCAGATTCACTCTAGACTTCAGGTTTCGGGAGTTTCAACTCTCAACTGAAACCTTCAAAGTGATTTTTCCCGAAGTCTTGGATATGTGGACATGTACCTCCCTTGATGACCAAAGGTTAGGATTTATGGTGCATACCACCTTCTCTCCTAAGGGATACATGACCTCCTGGTTAGGATCATTGACTATGGATTCGATTGAGTCTCTAAAACCCCACTGGTATCATTTTGTGTTAAACACAGGTCCTCTCGGCTCCTTTTACAGGCTTCTCAACACCCACGACCTTCCCTTTCGCTCTCTGCAAAAATCTCATAGTATTGGGCGTTAGCACCTTTTCTCTCATCCCCTCCTCTTATGTGACCTTGGGTGATGACCACAATATTGTGGGCACAACCATAAGAGGTTTAGAGTTAAACAAATTTTGGGCTCACAATGTCCCTTGGTTCTCCATGTGTCTTCCCGGTGAAACCACGATAAGGATTGTGCCCCGCCCTCGACTTTTTAAAGTATGTGAAACTCTTGTCCCCGCAATGCGAGATGATTTTCGATCTCATGATATTGATGGTGATTTCAAACATACTACTGATATCTATTCCTCAGAATCAACGGTTCAGACTTATTCCTCCCAGATCGACAACTGTTGTCGAATCGAAATTCTGGGCTCCAAAATTCTCAAGTTTCAAACCTTGTTTTCCTTTATAGATAAATCTTCCTAAGAATATGATCTACTGAAACCTATCCCCTTGAATCAAGGGATATGATCTCTACAGTTCTCCAAACTTTGGAGTTTTTAAATCTCAAACCTTGCCTCCTTCCCTACTTCAATCTTCCAGAGTGGGTGATATAAAGATACATTTACTCAAAATCAAGTATCCATCTTCTACCTTGGGTGTTTGACCTTTCAACATAGATCAATGGTCTTGATACCCTCCCCTTGATCGACAGTCAATATCTCCTCTAGGTTCTGGACTTCAGAGATTTCAAATCTCAAACTTCACCCATTCCACAACACTTTTATCCAAAGGCTATGATTGAATGACTCGTGTCCCCTCCTGGATCAACGGATGAGGATTACTTCAGGTCTATACCCGGAGTACATGGATTCATGCCACACCCCCCCTAAATTTGATGACTATATATTTCTTTGGGACTTTACCCAGAGCTCACAAATCTGTTGACAAGTGTCCTCCGACAGATCGACTTCTCTCGGATCTCCAACACTCCATGCTTCAGGAATATCAAGTTTCAAACTTGATTCCTCCTAGGCTCGAGATATTTGACGGTTCATATTATCCTTGGAAATCCAATGCCAGACATTCACCTTGGATGATCTGATGGCTCATCCTACTTCATATGATCAGACGATGAAGATTTGACTTCATAAATCTGGGACTCTGGACTTCGGAAGTTTCAATTCTCAAATATTTTTGGGTTCTCTCCCATGTGTATATGAAGCGTTAAAGCTCGCATACCTTGTCTTCAATTAGACAATTGTTTTTCCTTATGTTGTGATCCAATGGTCGACATCTCTCCTCCTCCTAAACTTCCAATTTCTTTGACTTAGAAGACTTTCTAAATGTTCAAAGGTTTCAAACCTTTTCTCCTCCGACTAATTCGACTCTTGGATATCGTTAACACTTATGAAAATTGTTATTCATCCTGAGCTTGTTCCGATGAATAATTCAACTTCCCATGCACTCCTTGCATTCTAGGGACTTTGATAACTCATATCCAAAGGATTTCTCGAAGATAAATTCCTCTCACCCTCCTCACGTTCTCCTTTTGTTGGTTCTTCGCCTTCTTACAAAGTCCCTTTGATGCTTAGTCGAACCTTGAATCTGTGCACTCCTTGCACCAGATCTTTACACAAGATTCGAATTCTTGTAGACGACTGTGCATTCCTTGCACTAGTCTCTTTTCACTCCTTGCAAAGGGAAGTTTTGGGTTATCTCTTCTGAGCTTGGGAACCGAAACAGGACTTGAAAATGCACTCATTGCATTCTGTGTGCACACCTTGCACCACTCGACAGAAGAGAGACAATTGAAAATTATCCTAACATTCATAGTTCCATCTACTCATAAAGAAAATTCATTCATTTATTCATGAAAACAAATAATAGAGAATTGGAAGCAATGTCCACACCATGCATTGGTCAATTTTCCTCTGTTATATTCAAACGCAAAAATGGATACAAATATATCAAACAAAGACTGAAAACTCAGAAATCTCTCACTAACTTGTAGCTAGCCTCATTTGGGCATACATAACCTCTATTTATCTCAAAGGGTTCTTAGGGTTCCCCCCCAACTACTTAGCTACTCCAAAACCTAACCTAATTATTATCTTAGACCAGTCGCATTCACGAGAAGGAGTGGAAACTCCCACTTCGCTCACAATTGTTCAAGTGTGCTTCAAAGATTTTTTCAGTGTTGAGTTCAAGTGTGCTAATAATTGGGCTCAGACATTCTTTAGAATATTCGTTGAGGCTTCCAACATTGATATTCTGGAAATATTCCCATGCACTGAGTGCCTGTCCCACATTCTTTCCAACAATGCTCCTGCATCATACTCCTCTTGACGAAAATTCATGGACTCCTATCCATGAGATCCTGCACCGACTTTCCATGCTTCTGGATAGCAACTTCATTTTCCCAACTGGAATATTCTATTGGGTGTCCCTTCCACTTGACCAGATATTCAAAATAGTTCTTTCTTCTGGTCTTCTTGCCAATCCTCTGATCAACAATCTTCTCCATCTGTGGTTTTTTTTTCTATAGGTAATTGTTTCTCCCACTGGACCTTCTCTTGATATTCTGATCCTTCTATTTCATCTTTCCTATAAGGATACATGTCTAAAACATTTAATATGGGGGATATGGCCACATCATCTGGCAGCTCAATCTCATAGGACTTTGCATCAAACTTCCTCAAAATCTTACATGGTCCTATCTTCTTCATTTTTAACTTGTTATATGTTCCCCTAGAGAACTTTTCTTTCCTGATATGTTCCAGAACTTGATCTCCTACTTTAAATTGAAGTTCTTTGTGGTGTTGATCAGCTCACGCTTGTACTCCTAGTTAGAACTCTGCAACTATCCTCTGATCTGGCTATGGAGCTTCTGTATTTTTGCAGCAAAATCTTCTACTACAGCACTCCTAATCTCACTCTGTTCCAAGTCTCTCAACTCAAACACTCCCCTGGGTTTCATTCCATACAATATTTGGAATGGGGTCTTTCCAGTGCTCCTGCTTGGTGAGTCATTGTATGAAAATTATGCTTGTGGCAAAAGTTGATCCCATTGATTATGGTGCTCAATAACCAAACTCCTAAATAAATTTCCCAAACATCTGTTTACCACCTCAACCTTCCCATCTGTTTGAGGTTGATAAGTTGAGATGAAGGAAAAATATGTCCCCAACTCCTTCCATAGTGTTCTCCAAAAGTGACAAACAATTTTTTTCCTCTGTCCGAGACAATGCTTCTTGGTAGGCTGTGAAGTCTTACAACTTCCTTGAAAAATAGATTAGCAACATGTGTTGCATCACTGGTCTTCTGGCATGGGATAAAGTGTGCCATATTTGAAAATCTTTCCACTACCACAAATATGGAATCAATACCTTTTGCGTTCTTGGAAGTCCCAACACAAAATTCATGCTTATACAATCCAGTGTTTTGTCTTTTTCCTTTTGCATGTTGGCAGATTCTACATCTGTTCACAAACTTTATCACTTCTATTATCATACCTAGATAGTAGTATGAACTGCTCAACTGTGCAAATGTTTTATTGTGGCCGAAATGTCCAACCAGTCCTCCACTATGATTTTCCTTTAAAAGGTTATCCCACATTTAGAATTTTGGTATGCACAATTGATTTCCCTTGAATATCAATCCCTCTTGAATCATATACTATGTCCACTAGCTTCTATCTCTCAGCACAAGATTTGCACATGCTTCATATCCTTCCTTTAAATGTGTATCATCACCATATATGTCCTTAAGGTGTTCAAACCCCAAGGTCTTCACCTGAAATTCTTGCAGAATTAAACATCGCTGGCTTAATGCATCAACAACTTTGTTATCATTCCCAACAATATGTTTTATGACAAAAGTAAAATTCTGCATAAACGGAACCCATTTTGCATGCCTTTGATTCATTTTTTCCTGTCTGGTTATGAATTGTAAATCCTGGTTATCGCTATATAAGACAAATTCCTGTGGGACAAGGTAATGTCTCCACTTCTTCAAGGCTTGAATTATGGCATAAAACTCCTTACCATACGTGGAGTATGTTCTCTTGGTATCATTCAACTTTCCACTGAAATAGGCAACAGGTCTATTATCCTGGCTCAAAATTGCTCCAATTTCAATTCCACTTGCATCGCATCTCACCTGAAATGTATTTTCAAAATTCAGCAAGACTAGAATTGGTCATTCTATTATTTTCTCCTTCAGTATATTGAAGCTCCTCTTAGCTTCCTCTGACCATTTAAAATACTTGTGCTTCTTCTTCACTGTATCCATCATTGGTGCACAAATTCCATTGAAGTATCTGATGAACTTCCTATAGAAGCTTGCTAATCCATTGAAGCTCCTTACCTCAAACACACTCTTCGGTGACAACCATTCTTTGATTTCTTTCACCTTCTCTGGATCCATCTTCAATTCATTAGAAGAGATAAAAAAAACCCAATTAAATGAGCTATGTCTTCTTAAAAGAGGACTTCTTCATATTTATCAACAACTTCTCCTGCTGTAGTATGCTCATCACTAGTGTTAGGTGCCTCAAATGCTCCTCTTTAGTCCTGCTAAAGATCAATATATCATCCAGATATACAACCAAAAACTTTCCAATTAAATCTTTCAGTATCTCATTCATTAGCCTCATAAAAGTACTTGGGGCATTTGTTAAGCCAAATGGCATAACAAGCCACTCATACAAACCTTCATTTGTCTTGAAGGTTGTCTTCCACTCATCACCTTCTCTCATTCTAATTTTGTGATATCCACTTTTCAAATCTATCTTAGAAAATAAATTTTCTCCACTTAAAATGTCCATTAAATCATCCATTCTTGGTAAAGGAAATCTATACCTGATGGTGATATTGTTAATGTCTCTTGAGTCTATACACATTCTCCATCCTCCATCCTTCTTTGGACTCAACACAATTGGTACTGCACATGGACTCAAGATCTTTTTGACCAAACCCTTGTCTAAAAGTTCCTGGACTTGGTTCTTCACTTCCTCATTCTCTCTAGGTGTCAATCAGTATGCTACTTTGTTTGACAGACTTCCTCCCGGTATCAAGTCAATATGGTGGTTGATACCTCTTTAGGCAGCTCATCCACCACTATGTCAGCAAAATTATCCAACAATTCCTGAACTTCTTCAGGAAAATCATCCATTGAAGTACTTGTAAGGATAACTCTGGGTTTCCTCACCACAATAAACTGCATCTCCTGTTCTTTCTTGACTTCTTTCAGAAGTTCCTTCCCAATCATGAGAAGTATGCTCATTCTAGCTTCCTCTTTCACTTTCTTCTCCTCTATTAGCAGCAACATGTGTGTTCTACCATTCTTCTTCAAGGTGTATGTATTCTTCCTCCCATCATGAATGACATTCCTGTCAAACTGCCATAGTCTTCCCAACCAAATATGGTATACATCCATGGGAATTACATCACATAGAATTTTATATCTATATCCTCCTCTCTTAAATTCGACCAAGAATTGTTTAGTAACCATTACCTCGTGTTCTTTCTAAAACCATGAGACTTTGTATGATTTTGGATGTGAAATTATCTCCATCTCCAATTTCTCCACCATATCTGTGGATACTAAGTTGTCAGTGCTGCCACTATCAATTATCACCTTGCATACTCTATCTTTAGTCTTGCAAGTTGTCCTGAAGAGACTATTCCTCTGCACTAACCTTTCAACTTATGCCTCTGGTTTTAAGAGAACCTTCCTCAACATCAAGGGTCTTCCATCCTCTTCTCCTTCTGATTCAACATTCCCTCTTTGTGCTTCTGAAATTTGAGCTTCACCTCCTCCTTTGTTTTTCTCGAGACATTCCCAAGAAATATTCCATGTCTTTCCATAGGAATAGCATCTTACTTCTCCTCCTCCTCTTCTTCCTCTTCCTCAAGAAGAACTTCTTCCACCACCCTGTCTTCCTCGGGAACTTCCTCCTCTTTTCGAGTGACTGTGTTGTTTTTCAGCCTCGTCCTTTGACTAATGTGCCTTGTCATGGGTAACTCCCTTACCTCTAATTCGGGATGGGATTTTACCTCTTCCTCGTTGGCTTTGTTTTATGGAAAACTTCTCCTCTTCCTTCAGTGCAAACTGATAAGCATCCTCCACTGTCTTTACCAACATCATGCTAAGATCATCCTCGATTTAATATCTCAAGCCATTCATATATCTGGAAACTTTTTCTTCATCTCTCTCCCTTTGTCCAGTTCTGATGTCTAGCCTATAGAACTCCTCTATGTAATCCTTAACTGTCATCCATTTCTGTCTCAGGTTCTTCATATTCCTAAATAGATTAATCTGATAATCCTTGGGCATGAACTTAGCCATCAACTTGGCTTCCATTCTGTCCCAATTATTTATCTTCTCCTTGTCTTTGCTTCTCCTTTCAGCATGCAGTTCATCTCACCACAATGTTGCATGTCCTTTTAGCCTGGTGACAACCTGTTTCACCCTTTTCTCTTCATCGAACTCTTCATATTCGACATGTTTTTCCATGGATCTCACCTAATCTAACATCTCTTCAACATATAAATTTCCTTCGTACATTGGGACCTCTTTCTTGGCTCTGCCTCCCAATATAGAAACTTCTCTCAACAAGCGTTCTTCGACAACATCCTTTCCTGTAGCTTCTTTGTCTTCTACTTCTTCTCTCTCAGCATCGTTGATATCTCCATCATCAAGTTCTCTCCTCTGCGCTGCTTCCATCACCTCTAATCTTGCATGAAGTTCTCGCATCTCCTTTTCTACAGCTCGATTGGATAAAGGTGGTTTGAATCGTCTCCTTGGTGGCATTGTGTTGACTATCTATCACACATAGAGTAAAACTTCGAGTTCTTCTGTCTGCTCTCCTTTCCTTCTATCTACAATAAAAAATTTAGCTCTGGTACCAATTGGTGAAGACCCCCTTCTCTTCTAAGGGTTTTGTGACCTCTCGGTTAGTATCTTTGATTCTGGAGTCGATTGACTCTATGAAAACCCACTGAGCTCATTTTGTGTTAAACAAAACTCCTGTCGGCTCCCTGCGCAGGCTACTCACCACCTGCGATATTCCCTTTCATGCTCTACGAAAATCTCAGAGTATTGGGCGTTAGCACCTTTTCTCTTGACCCCTCCTCCAATGTGACCTTGGGAAATGACCACACGATTTCAGGCATGGCCACAAGTGTTTTGGATTCAAACAAATTTTGCACCCGCAATGTCCCTTGCGCCTCCACGTGTCTTCCCGGTGAAACCATGGTAAGGATTGCGGACCGCCCTCGAATTTTTAAATTCTTCACAACTCCTTTCCCTGCAATGCGAGATGACCGAGATCTATTCCTAGGAATCAACGGTTTGGACTTATTCCTCCCAGATCGACGATTGTGGTCGAATCATAATTTTGGGCTCCAGAATTCTCAAGTTTCAAACCTTGTTTTCCTTTACAGGGAAATCTTCCAGAGTGGAAGATCTATTGACACATGTCCCTTAGAATAAAATATTGTGATCTATGCGGTTCTTTGGACTTCGAGGTTTTGAAATACCAAACCTCGCCTCCTTTCATACTTCAATCATCTAGAGCGGGTGATCTAAAGACACCTTTCCTCACAATCAACGTTCCAACTTCTACCTTGGGTGTTTGACCTTTCAACCCAAATCAATGGTCCTAATATCCTCCCCTCGATAAATGGTCGACATCTCCTTCGGGTTTCAGACTTCGGAGATTTCAAATATGAAACTTCACCCTTTCCCCAATGATTCTATCCGACGGCTGTGATTGACTGACATGTGTCCCCTCTTGGATCAATGACTAAGGATTACTTTAGGTATATACCTGGAGTACACAAATTCACACCACACCTCCTCTAAATCTAACGACTAGAGATCAATTCGAGACTTTACCCGAAGCTCATAGATCTGCTAATAAGTTTCCTCCAATAGATCGACGAATCTTGGCTCTCTGACACTCTTCCCTTCAAGAATATCAAGTTTCAAAATTGATTCCTCCTGGGCTTGCGATATTTGATGGCTCAGATTCTCCTTGGAAATCCAATGCCGGACGTTCACCTCGGGTGATCTGATGACTCAGCCTATTTAAGATGATCAGATGACATAGATTTCACTTTGGAAATCTGATACTTAGGACTTCAGAAGTTTCAAGTCTCAAATCTTGGTGGGTTCTGTCCCCTATGTATACAAAGCATTGAAGCTCACATACCTTGTCTTCAATCAGATGGTTGTTGGTCCTTACACTGTGATCCAATGGCTAACGTCACTCCTCCTCCTAAACTTTTGATTTCTCTGACTTAGCAGACTTTCTAAGTGTTCAAATGTTTCGAATCTTTGCTCCTCTGATGAATTTGACTCTTGGATATCATTACAACTTATGAAAAGTGTTATTCCTCATGAGCTTGGTCTTGTGAAGAATTTGACTTCCCGTGCACTCATTTTGTTCGAGGGATTTCAATAACTCAAATCCGAAGTATTTCTTGAAGAGAAATTCTTCTTGCCCTCATGGCGTTCTCCTTTTGTTGGTTCTTTGACTTCTTGCAAAGTCCCTTCAACACTTAGTCGAACCTAGTATCTATGAACTCCTTGCACCAAATTTTTACGCAAGGTTTGAATTATTGCGGACGATTGTGCATGCCTTGCACCAGTCTCTTTACACTCGTTTCAAAGGGAAGTTTCAGGTTATCTCTTTTGAGCTTCAGAACCAAAACAGATCCCAACAACACACTCCTTCCATTCTATGTGCACACCTTGCACCACTCGACAGAAGAGAGACAATTGAAACTTATCCTAACATTCATAGTTTTGTCTACTCATAATGAAAATTCATTCATTCATTCATGAAAAAACAATAACAAAGAATTGTAAGAAATGTCTAGACCATGCATTGGGTCAATTTTCCTCTGTTATATTCCAAAGCGAAAATGACTACAACTATATCAAAACAAAAATTAAAACTCAGAAATCTTCTACTAACTTGCAGCTAGCCTCATTTGGGCATACATAACCTCTATTTATCTCAAAGGGTTCTTAGGTTCCCCCCTGACTACTTGGATACTCCAAAACCTAACCTAACGACTATCTTAGACTAGTCGCATTCCAGAGCAGGAGTGGAAACTCCCACTTCACTCGCAATCATTCAAGCATGCTTCAAAGATTTTTCTGGCATTGAGTTTAGGCATACTAATATCTGGGCTCAGATGTGATTCAGAATATTCGCCGAGGCTTCCAGTGTTGAGATTCTAGAAATATTCCCATGCGATGAGTACCTGCCCCATGTGCTTGCCAATGATTCTCTTGCATCAGTTTACTTTGGCGATTTCAAACTCTCCTTGACCACAATCTCTCGCTCAGGGGTTGTGGATCTTGCACCACCTATCCTTCTTGGTGATGAATGGTACCAACTCACTTTGGGAATTCGGGAATTTGGCTAGTCAATCCTCCTATGAACACAAAGGTTAACACTCATGCACTTTACCTTATATTGGACAACTATTGTCCCCTTGTGTTCAGATCCGACAGTTAGGATATGTTCCTTCTCAACACTTCTCCTCTGTTTCCCTAAACGTTGATCTAATGGTCAAGGATTCTCCCCACAACCGATATGACGGTTTTCTTTTCCTCTTGATATTTTAACTTCTTCCGACTTGGAAGAGTTTTGTAGATATTCAAAGGCCTTAGCCTTCATATCTCTTATGAGCACGACTATCTTGGGTCTCACCTTTACTCTTGAAAATGTTATCTCTTCTACGATTTTTGATTCTCTCAAATCGATGATACTGAAGGACTTCATTACTCTGTGGATTTCCTAAGGGGCTCATGACCATCCATATTGAAATGGTTCAAGGTCCGATAGTCATGATCCAACAAATACTAAGGTGTCTGTCAATCAATGGTTCATAGTCATTACGGGGCCCAACCTCAGAAATTTGGGAAGTGCATGCTTGACTCTAGTCTAATCCTATTTGTTGATCTTCCATTCCCAGTGATATCAATGACATGGGTTAATTGTGGGCCGTGAACTAGCAGTTCCACTATGTTCACCTTCGCACTCTACAATGATTCCCAACCGTCGATTAAATCGAGGGGATGGTGTTTCATTCGGTAACTCCAGTGAGTATTTGAGTCGATCTGATGACCAAGATGGCCTCTCCTCCCATTAAATGACTCGCATCCATATCCGTTGTCAGATTGTTAAGTCATCGGTAGTTCAAGTAACTTGACTATCATCTACTTCCTAGATTTGACGGTCAGGATGTTTCCCGGGCATCCTCAGATCTAAGGTTTAGATTTAACTTCGGGACTTTGGAACTTCAGGGATTTTTCCTCCCTTACGATGAACTTGTTCAATTCACTGAACTCGCGAAGTCTGAATCACTCCAAGGGTTAACTCCCATTCTCTTTCCCGTATTCAACGGTCACAACGGACTGTGGCTTCTTTCGAACTTATTTCTTCCATTCGTCTTCCCCAAAAAATGAACCATTCCCTTCGATACTTTGAGCTCACTACTATGCCTGAGCTTTGTTATCTCTGAAAGGCTTAAGATCTTTTTGCTCTTTCTCCTGAACTTAACGTTTAGAAGGTTTTTCTGCACACCCCTTACACTCCTTTATCAATTTTAGAACTTGAGGAGTTCTCAGTCTCTGCCCGTTCTATAGAGATTCTGTGCATATCTACACTACCTCTCCTGAGCTTAACAAACACCATCACCCCAGAGACTTAGGGTAATTGTGCCCAAGGTCGACGAACTCACAGTCCTCTTATTTTAACTTAAGCCACCACATGGCTCGGGAATTTACATGTACAAATAATAAATTTCAATACTTGCTTAAATACACAATATAAACAAGAATAAAGAGATACAGTATAACCATTAGTCAAACATACACATCCCTGGGTCATTCACAGCATATCCCATTTCATTACATAATTACAGCTCAATTTCATAGGGTATGAGAATAATTATCTATTACAAGTTGCATCCAACTAACTGACTGTGGGTGTGTGCCTTTCCACCCAACCATAGGATCAAAGGAATTCGTTCTTATCACTCTGGCCACCCCCATGCCAAGCCATGATATCACTAGGGAGTTTACGACATCTCTCATAGAGACTCTCTCTGTCGAAGTTACCCTGCAAGGTTTATCATATGCTTCCTCGGCATCAAGTTCATGCTCGGTCCCTCGGGTCGTGTTCTTTGCATTTCCTTTCAGTTCATGCATCTCCCTTACAATATTGCACTCTCCTCACATCTCTTTCTGTGTCTCTGTATGTATCTTACCTTATCTCCTCTGGAAGGTTTATGACCTGCCCTATTCCTTCTATCAAAAGGAATCTCGGGTTTGCAGGTCTCTGTGGTACTTCAAGCTCACATCATGAAGCTAGACCATGCTTCCATTCATGGGGGTGGTTGATAATTCAACCACTGGTCCTTTCTTCATTAACTGATTTATTTCCTCTAGAGATATCATGGCTTGTACTTCAAGGCTTCACCCCCCCAATAGTCAGTTATGGGTAGTTTAACAATAATACATTTACATTATCCACATGCCTTGGCGTGGTACTACTATTTTATGATTAATTACAATATGGGGGAAACATGGTGTTACAATTCCCTCTACCTTAAAGGAATATCTTCCTCGATGTTCTTTCTCAAAAACACCTATCATGCCTTTCTCATTTAGTTGTTTCAGAAATATTGATCTTTCTTTCTCGGTCAGGTCCTTTTTCAAACCCTTAATCTCAGTAACCTCCTTTCAATAATTCTTGGACAACAAGCACGTTAATCATAGTCTTATGCGAAAACATTGCATGAAAAAAAATTCTAGGAAAATTTTATAATCTTAGCACAATAATTATTTGCATAGTTTGTGGATTTGTATCCACATGGTTGTTTTGTTATCCAGGCTCATTGTTTTTCCTTGACATACCCATTGGGTGCATTATCCCAATCAATAGTTTACAAGAACTATCAAGGTTTCATCTTCCTTGCGGTCACTCACCCTCCAGGCCCAGGCTCATGCATCCCCTTCTTTGTTATATAGTCCCTCGGGTGATCCATCTTGCCTTGCCAAGGTTTTCTCACACAAGAAGAACTACCCATCATGTGCACGATCCCAATCAGTAGTTTATAAGAAATATTAAGGTCTCCTCTTCCTTGCGGTCACTCACACTCCAGGCCCAAGCTCAGGAATCCCATTCTCTGCTATACAGTCCCTCAAGTGATCCATCTTTCCTTGCCAAGGTTTTCTCGCATGGAAAGAATTCCATAGACTCTATCGAGTCTTACGGTCGAGGCGTCCCTCAGAATTTCTCTGTCGAGGTGTCCCTACGACTAGTGTTACCTCAACACAACATATTATAGGCTATCATGGCTTATCATGGGGTTCTCGTGGCTCAGCAATAGCCATTTTTCTTTCTTTTACAACTTGACAACCTTCTGTCTCAGCTGACGTTATGGAAAAAGGTTACTCTCCTTCTCCTGGCACAATAATAGCTAGGGACGAAGGTTACTCTCCTTCTCCCCACTCAATCATAGATAGGGATGAAGGTTACTCTCCTTCTTATGAGTCAGTCTCTATTTCATGCAATCGGATTATACTCTTTCTCCCAGTTCTCCCTCGAAGCCCGAGAACTCAGTCTCTTGTCTCTGCACTCTTCACAGATCTTTCCCTTTCACTTGTATCACAGGTATACAAAAATTCATGAGACATCATAAATTTTAAATTCAAAATTTTTCTTGTAAATCTGTCACCCGCACATTTCCAAATTCCACATTCTGTTCTAATATTTGTTTCAAACAGTAACCATATTCATAATTATGGGACTTTCCATCCCATAGAGGTTTGTCTAAGTAGGAAATTGGTCTTCCTTATGCTTTACAATGATGCCATATTCAAGACTCCTTTTCTTCCTGCACTTTGAACTTCAATCAGCCAAACAAATTGTTTGTTTCTCATGCTCATTTATTTTTATTGCACCTTTATAATTCCATCACAACCAATTTCAGAATTGTGAATACTATCAATCAAATTCACTTTCTCAAAAAGGAAATACCATTCCTTGTAGTTTGGCTCAGTAGGAAATTGGTCTTCCTTATGGGCTTACAATACTACCATATCCGAGACCCATTTCCTCCTGCAATTTCAACATTCCTCAACCAAACAAATTGTTATTTTTCATGCACATTACCTTTTTAAAGTAAAGCATACTAACAGTCCAAGTCATTTTCATCTATTCAAGGATACGAAGAAAAAGGACACATCATCCCTTACCTATGCATCATTTCATCCTACCAAATTTTTCAGAATGTAATTCAGATATAAATTGACTTTAGTGAATGTGCCAACATTCGTGGCCACATTCATACCCAATGCACCCTTGCATTGATTTTTAAGTTTCCCACACTTTACGACACATACTTTGCCATGGTGCTTTGGAGGTTAGCCAAGATTTTCACCATATGTCTTATTCATTCTCATAGTCATCCTCTAATTGAGGTTGTTCATTATTGGTAACTGTCTTTCTCAACAATTCCAATCTATTTCTCTCTACACATGACATACATCATAAACACATTAGTTGCCATGTAAATTAAAAATGCAAGTATCGTAGAATTTAAATTAATAAAAAAAATTCAGACATGTCTTAGCATATATGTATGCACTTCATCACATTATCCTTAATTTTTTCATGAGTGTAACACAACAGTTCTCAATTGTTTCTATAGTAATACAACCATCATCACTATGGTGTCAAAAACATTTGCTTTCATCAGTGTACTAGCTTTCTTATCCGAGAGAAAAAATAATAATACACAACAAGAAAATAATTGAGGGCTCTCCCCTTCTTCAAATTATTTATACATCACCTGGGACTCTTTAGCCGAACTGAGTTATTTCTAAGGCCTCACTGTC